>JAKUCG020000047.1:3000000-3209093 GCA_022539655.2 Ceriodaphnia dubia
GGAAAAAGGGCGCGACACTTTTTAGCAACAGTTTCTTTCTTCATCTTGGGAGATTTCCCTCATTTACCTTCGTTTTTTACATATCATTTTCCTTTTGTTCGTTGTTTTTTTTTTTTATTGAGAAACAGAAGACGTCAGAAAGTAGGAGGTGGTTTGGGTGTCAGTCCGTGACCAATTCTGTCGGCAAAGTGATTCATTTCTCGATTGTATAAATGTTTGAAAACTGCCTGCTTTGTGCTTTCCCACTCGATCGTCTGACGGAAATTTACATCGGAAATGGAGTCGTTGCCATTCGATGGTTATTGGCCGTACCACGTCGATACAATCACGTCTTGAAATTGATTGAAGACTTGTCGTAAGTCAAGACAGACATGCATTTGAACGGGTAACTTTTGTTGAACTCTCTCTTTCTAGCTACGTATCTCGCGAGTCTCTCTTTTTCCCTACAACCTACTCATTCCCCATTTGAGATTCAAATTCCTCGCGCCGGAGAAACTTCCTCAACTTTAGGATTGGATGGACTCACTGCGAGTAAGGTTCGTTATAGTCTCACATTTGCTACACCACAGTCGTTATTGGTTTCTCTTGACTAATTGGATACTCAATTCTCTTACCTGGCGTCGATGGAGGCGAACTTCATGTCCATGTTGTGAACGGAGGTGAAAATATTGGTGGCTCCCTGGACGACGCATTCGCGGGTCTCCGGCATGGCCACCGGTGTGCAGGTGGCGATCAGCACCGGTTCGTTCCGCGTGCACAGCGGAAGGTATGACACGAAGTGACCCTCTACCAAAATCACCTGTTACGCCACGTTCCCAACGGGATAACACGGCAGACAAAGTCGAATAAAAATGAACGAAAAGAGAGAAAGAAAGAAATGCGGCAATGTAATCATTTTGTTCCGATTCAGGTTGTTGTCGTTATCTGGACGGGATACCTTTTGATCGCCGAAGCGCATCTGCCGTCGAGCGTTGCGCGAAACGTTCATGCGACAAAGGAAGATGCGGGCATCGTCGGCCGGCGTGACAACGGCGTGAGGACCAACGACGTTGCCGCCGCTGCTACTTCCAGGCGGTCGCCCCAGCTCGTTCTGGACGTTCTGATGATCTTGCTTGTCGATAATATCGTACACGCTGTCGCCGTGAATCAGCAAGTCCTCCTGCAGCAACAACAACAACAACAACACACACAAAAAAGAAGACCATCGATTTAGAAACGATTAGCTATGCGAATGACCGACAACCGGCACGATCTTGTCTGTTGTTTTCTTTTCTTAGTTTCTTTTATCTTTTCTTCCATTTTGATTTTGATTTTATTTTAGTCCCGTCGAGTTGATATGCCGTATAGGGGCCCATTTACAAACAGACGAACAGACCGTTTCCAATGGCAAGATTATTCGGCACATAAAGAGATGTTAATCGGCTACAAAGTTACACTAAAAAAGAACCAGCCTGAAACAGAAATAGGGATACGAAAGAGAGGCTAAAGGCAACACGGAGAAATATGTGTGTGATGGACCTCTTAAGAAAAATACGACGTACTTGTCCCGATGCATATTACATGTATATAGGCGATCGGCTGTTCTTGGTAAAAGAGAGAGAGAGAGAGAGTTATCTATGTAATATACAGTATATTTATATATACAAAGTACAGATAGCGCGTCTGTCTTTTCTTTCATTCTTTTCTTTTCCTTTCATTCTCTTCATCTTTTTTCTTTTTTCTTCTTCTTCTTCTTTTTTTTTTTACTTACTTTCTTTCAACCTTCTCCTTTGAGTTGGCCTATTGGTCGCAGCGTGAGAAAAGGACATCATCTCTCGGCGGGAGCGCGCGCTCCCCCCCGCACCAAACCGGCCCGCGGGCCAAATCTCATCAGACGCAATCATATTTTTCTACTTCGTTGTCTTCTCTTTCTCTCTTTACCATTCTTCGTCGTAACAGATAGAGCGAAAAAAAAAAACAAGTCCTCTTATTTCGCTTTTTTTTTAACATGAAAATCTTCTTAATTCTCGATTGTCTAGCGGTGCGCGTTTCGAACGTAATACCGCTCCGTTGCTTGTTGCGATTGTTGTTCTCATCTAGGAATTTCCTGAGTTAACTTGTTCTTGTGCAGCATACGTTATGAGCCGCTGATTCAATTAAAACGACTTTGCCTATATTGGCGCAAATAAATCAATCGAGAATAGTCACCATAAAAGTAACACAAAACTAGACGAAGAAAGAGAGCCCAGATGTTGAATGACGCCCCGGTGAGAGAAGAGAATCCCTTTCGTTCGTTGTACTCTGTATAGGCACAGTACTACAGCCACACAGCATATAAATAAATAACGAAATATATATATATATCTGAAAATGCGGCGCCCCACGCTTAACATAATCCATTCATTTCGATGCGAGCAAGATATCAAAGCGAGCGCTGGGGAAAAAAAGAATGAAACTGGTAAGGAAAAATCCGAGAAAAAAACGGAGAAACTTATTTGAACAAGCTCGCGACTCTTGAAGCTGCTCAACATCCAGCGCAACCCATATATTTCATTCGTATTTGATAAACAAAACAACAAAAAAAAAGAAGGAAGAAGAAGAAGATGAAGGAGAAGACGAAAGAAAGAAACTCTCAGCTCAGCGCCATATGATGCTGGATATGACGGAGCTGTACTGGAATGTGGTGCATATTGTTGTCTGGATTCGAAACATTCCGACAGCACCGTGAATATGGAGTTCTCTTTTTTTTCTTCTTCTTCTTCTTCTCCTGCGTTCCTTCTTATACCCTTTGCTTCCACACAGCCTCATCTTTTTCCAGATATAATGTGCGGGACCACTATATACCGTACGAAGAAGACGATGGCAACGAAGAAGAAAAAAGGGGGAAAAAAATTCTCAAAAAATCTCACACCTTTAGAGAGTAGAGAAAAGAAGTAGGGAAAAAAGGAAGATGGTGATTTGTTGTTGTTGTGATAAGATGAATGACCTGCTTGCCGCTCGGCTGGCTACTATCTATACAATATACAGAGTATATAGCGAATAGCCCAAAAGGTACACCATACCCTCCTCTCAATAGTCTTGTTAGAGCTGCCACTCTGATGTCTGAACCTCTTTTTTTTTAGAAAAAAAAATACATACATATACTTTTTTATTCGTATAAATATTGAAGGTAGAGAGGCTGGCTGAGAATAGGGGATAGAAAAGTAAAGCAGAAAGAATAAAGCTTAGCCCCGGCCGTCGAGCTTTTGACTTTGTGTGTGCTGAAATGTGCTGAGGTCATCCATCACAAACCGTTCTGGGCTAACTTCAGCACGCCAGCAGCATACCGGGAGCCCAGCCAGAAGCCATCCAGAGTTCTTTTCTCCCATCTTTTCTTTTCTATTGATATAGCGCATTATATTGTGTATCGAATACACCTCGCAGAGCGCACCAGGCAGCTACCGCCACCACCCCCCAATTAAAGCCGGATTATGGGATCTGAGGATCTCCAAAGAGAATGCTATAGACTACATACAGTGGGGGAGAAGAGGACGAAGGATGCAGAAGAAGAATGGGTGAAGGCTGAAGAAAACGGACAAGTGGAAATGATCTGCATAAATAGGAGGACAAAAAAGTTGAAAAAGATTTTGACAGAAAAAAGAAAAGGGAAAAAGAGTTTTCGAGTGTGAGAGAGAGAGAGAGAAAAAAAAAGAAAAAGAAAGAAACGGCAGCAGTCACGGAGTATGCGCAACCATTGCGCATGGATCAACATCGAGAATGACACATACATCTCCGATGGGGGGAAGAAAACGACAAGGCAAGCTGGACTGGGGAAAAACATGCTGCTCAGACAACGTCCACTGATTAGATTTGATGCTGGTTCCTGTTTCTGTCCGTTTCAAGTTTCTTTTCAAGTATCGGAACTGTGGGAGCGCGCACCGCGGTCGCAAGAGTTGGAGGGAGGTCTCACATGGTGTGACTACAAATTGGCTGATTTCTCTGTCTCTTTTCAATCAGCGCCGTCCGGTAAAACACAGATCAGCTGATTTTCTACAGAAAAGCCAAAAGATTCGTCGCCGTCTCTGCTCCTTCTTCTTATGCAATCGTACGATTCACATCTCGTTGTATAAGTGATGACTCTATTTTGGTTATTTTTTCCTTTCTTCTTCTTCGTCTCCTTCTTTTCTTCTTATCGCATTAAAATGGTAGATGCCTGATGGATGATGTAGATAGATACGCAATAGTCCTCTCTCTGTCTCTTATTCCTCTCTTTTTTTTTTCTTCCTTTTTCTTTTCTTGGGCCCTCCTCGCATATTCTCTCGGCGCCCGTCGTATTGTATGTATGATATGGGCACCTTTGGGTTGCAGCAGCGTGGGAACTCGGAATCCGGCGCCCTCGTCCGTCCGCTTATTTCTCTTTGGCTCGTTGGCCGGGGCCACTCTCCTCGTCCCAAAAGCCTTTTCTTTTGCTTTCAACAAACAAGACACAACAGCACCAGCACCACCATCAGCAACAACAACAACAACAACACACTTAATTGCACTTTGCTGTGCCTCGTATAAACCAGCTGATGATGAGCATCTACTGTGTACCACCACCTACTATATCCGTGTGCATATAAATACCATCAAGGGCTTTCTCCATCATCATCAAAGTAATACAGCGAACAGTAAAGAAAAGAGAAAAGAACTCGCAACACACACACACAAACACACACATATACACGAAGGACAGTGAGCCAGCTCTATAATCCCAGAATGCAAGGCCCTTTTCCCTACTACTTCTCTACGACTCTGGGGCTGGCTGGCCCCATAACCGGTCGTTCAAGTCATTTCTGCCTATTGTTCACTTCGTTCCGGTCGAAACAGTTTTTAACGAGCCCCAAACACATTTCGACACTTGACTAACAAGAGACGAGAAATTGGAGAGGAATAACAACCAAAAAATACACACAAAGAATGCAGATTCTTCCAAATAAAATCAACGCAATAATAAAAAGAAAAGAGTAAAAAAAAAAAAAGGAATGAATGAGAAAATAAACTTGCCATCGAGTGTCCGAGATATTCGGCCGCGTTGTCGGAAATGTAGAGGAGTTTGCCATTCTGCGTCATCATCATCAGGAAGCCGTTCATTGCCTACACGGACGCAGATAAAAAGAGAAAAGGAAATCAAGATTTAGAAATGCATATGAAAATATCAAAGAAAGGAAGAAAGCTCCACTTAAATAACGGACTCGATATTTCTATGAGAAGTATAAATCATATCATCATCAATATTTAAAACACGATGATTGAGCCGGAGCTCTCCTTTAAAAGAAATCAGCTAGACAGACAGAAAAAGATAGAAAAGAATAGAAGAAACATGGCGTATATATACGGATGATTCCGGCTTGGAAAAAGCGTGATTTACGATCCATTAAATAAGATAAGAAATAAAAGAAAAAGAAAAAGAGAAGAAAAGAAGACCGAGAGACCCCCGTAAAGTTATTCTCTTTCGTTTTCCAATTTCTTTTTTTCTCCTTGCCTCTCTCAGTCTCTCTAACTCTCTTTGTGAATAAAAGGCTTGTATTGTGTGTGCGAGCGGCATTTTCAACAGTGACATGAGAATACTGGCGGTGATGCCGAGATCCTTTTTTTTTTTCTTCTTCCTCCTTCTTTTTCTATATACCCTTCCCACTCAAATATATGGAACTGGGCCCGGCTATTGCCGATGCTGAGCGGAGCTCTTGTGTGCTCCGGCAAACGACGAACCTCGTCGGAGTTGTGGGTGGCGACCGGCGGGACTGCGCGATATTACAACATGCAAATGAATCTCCCGCGTCGCTTCATCCCAACTCTTTCTTTACCTCCCTCTCGTCTCAGTGTCTGTTGCTTTTCTTATTCTTTTTTTTCCATCGTCTTCTTCCTTTCTTGCTTTTCTTTATTCTTCTTCTTCTTACCCATTTGGTTTTTCTCTTTAAAGAGCCGCGCCAAAAAAATAAAAATAAAATAAAATAAAACCAGAACGAGTTCAATCGACTTAAATAAGGTCAAACACTGTGCAACGCTTGCACAGCCATCCGCATATAGCGGTTTTACTATAATACAAGAAAACAGAGCTAGAGAAAGAGAGGCGAAATATAGAGGCCGGCGAGAGAGAGAGAGAGAGAGAGAAGGGGAAAAAAGACAGCTGGCTCACCTTTGGCCCCCATCTTCGCAGGGACAAAGAATTAAAGGGACTCGTTCAATAAAGCATTTAAGACGAAAGTGGCATCAGGAAGAAAAATGAAAGACTCGTAAATTATGTTGATATCAACTCCGACCCCAAAGTCCCGGATTTTTGTATTTAACCAGAAAAAAAAATGCTAAAGGTTTCTTTTATTTCTTCGGCGCAACCGAGTGTGTTTGTCGGAGATGGAAGAAACAAGACGCAAAACAAAAACAAGAAATGAAATGAAAGAATAACCCCCCAATAAAAATCTCATCTCCATTCTGCCTGCCGAGACCCAGAGAGTCGTGTTGCAGATTGGTTTCGGCCGTAGGAGCAAAAAGATGTTTGGCTACGCTACGCCATTTTTCCGCTGCTATTCATTGGCTTTTCTACGAAACGATTCCTCTGATTTCTCAACAACGGCAACAACAACAACAAGGCAACCTCTTTGGTTCTTCTTCTTCTTCTTCTTCTCCTTTCCAACAACGATGACTTCATCTCTTTTCACAAATCTTTTTTTTTTCAACCCTCTGGCCGAACCCAGTTTAGAAGACGAGAGAGCAACCACAACAAAATCAAATAGATCGTCTCTTCTTCTTCATCTTCCTCTTCTTCTCTATAGAGACACAAGGCGCGCGGAACGTTTGGCTTACACGCAGACGGCCTACACGCCCGCCGGATCATTTGAATTGTTGATGAGAAGGCCGCCGCCGAGCGCGCGAGCCCTTAATGAGAACGACGACGTGCTCGACGGGCCAAAGAACACCGTAACGGCATCAGCGGCGGCGTCGGAAGCATCAACCGGTGATCGTGATGATCACGATCGGCAGCCCCAGCCCTTCTTTTTCTTTCCCCGCTGCAAAGTGGCTGTACGCCGGCGGATGATCCATGTGAAACTTATTCTCGAAAAACCAACAACAACAACGTAGACAAGGGCCAACAAGAAGAAGAATGGCCAAGAGAATAGAAGAAGAAATCAAAGAGAAGCCAAGACTAACAAAGAACAGCGTGATGTGAAAGATGTACGGCGGCAGCAGCAGCGGCGGCAACGGCAACGGCCAGTTGTGGAAATCGAATCCATCACCGTAGCATCGGTCGACGCCATTATCACAACACACATAGGCAAACACGAGGAGGTGGAGAAGGAGGGGAATTTGCATAGATCAACCGATATCTCATCAGCATCAGCATCAGCGGGAGCAGCAGCATTTGTATAGAGGTAGCATCGTGATCATCAAGTTGGGCTTCCGCCCACGAATCAGCACATCCGCCGGCTCGAATCATGATTGTGATGATTGGCGTCTATTATTACGATCGGAGTTTCGGGGGATGAATCCACACACACACAAACAGCTAGCTAGCCAGCAGACAGACAGACGGAGAGAGAAAGAGGAGAAAAACGTGTCCGCAGATAATGACTGGCTTCGTCAGCGGCGGCCTCGGATTGAAATATCAGTCCCGACACGATCAAGACGTTATAGATACAGATGTATGTATAGAGGCTATGATAGATATATATTTCCATCCAGGAGGAAATAAGGAGAAAAAGGGAAAGACAACTCGAGAGAAAAAAACAGACTATACATCTTTTTTCATTATTTTTTACGACGTCAAAAAGAGTTTTGGGGTCCGGTGGCGCATTCGGAACAAGTTTCCCAATCAACTCTTATGGTTATATCCTCTGTCGACAAGCCAATCAAGATGGTAGAACAAAAGTTCACGCCACAACAACTGGCAAACCGAAAACAAAACACGATACCAAAACAACGAGAGAGAGAAAGAAACGATGTTTCCCTTCTGGTTCTATTGTCTTTTCTACTCTCTCTCTCTCTCTTTCTCTCCTTCTCGTCACTATTTACCAATTCTACGGTCTAGGAACCGTAATACTTATTCTATGCGAGGCGACTAGCATATTTCCTTTTTGTCTTGTCTCCAATTTCTTTTGGAGAGTGCTCGGCAGCGTGCTGACGGGCGAAGAAGAAGAAGAAGAGGACGACGACGACGACCGCTTTTCTTTAACTCTATATTGCCTGATGTCTAAGAACGGACTCAATCAAGGTTCTGGTCGGACCCCGCTCAGGGCGTTTCCGGCTCTCAAATTAGGTTCCTCTTTCCGTACCAACAACATACTACATACACATCATCATCATCGTCACCACACCAACACCACCAACCACCGTCGTCGCCACCAAACTCGTGCACGAGCCAGTGGTCGACGGATGGAACGCGCAAACCGTCGCACCACCACCGCCACCACCGCCGCCGTTGCCCGCCGCAGCCCCGAACAGTTAGCCCCCCTCTCTTTTCTGATTGGAGATGGGAGTGGCTCGAGCATTGGCGTCAGTGTCCGTTTCAGTGTGTGTGTGTGTGTGTGTGTATAGCGAGAGCACCCTGTTGATGACCGCATACAATTATATCAAGGTGAAAAAAGGAAGAAAAAGAAAACGAAAATAACGACAACAACAACAACAACAACAACAACAAAAGCAATACAATAAGGCTGTATCGTAGTTCCTCTCTATGGACAGCTAGAGCCCAGGCGGTAGAGGGAGAAAGGGAGAGAGAGGGACCGCGAGGCAATAATGTATCGGGATTATCTATATTCTATCGACTTGTTGGGTCGTATCGTAAACACTCGGCTGAGACGACGCGCACTTTCCTCTGATTTACGACGAGCTGATGGCACTTCAAAGCCGGCCCGAGACCGGGGCGCTCTCAACCCACACAGAGGGAAGAAAGACGATGTTATAAGAACGACGGGGCAAAAACGTATGAAACGAAATGAAGAGGAGAGAAAAGTCATGAAAAAAGGGGAGGATCTATCCTATTCGAAAATTGAGATTTCAATCCGATATATATCGTGTTCAAAAAATGTGAAAGAGTGAACAAAGCTGTAATCATCGACCGGTTGACGACCAGCAGAAGCAAAAGCATATGCTTATGCCTTCAAGATCACCATCGAGATTATAGAGGAAACTCTCCGTTACATCAATTCGCATCGACTCGGCTACGGCGAATATCAACCGATGGATCAGTTATTTATCGCCGTTGTGGGAAAACACGAAAAATGAGAAACTCATTATAATTGTTGGGCGCGTCATTTCATCAACGGAGAAGAACCAATGACACGCCGTGACGAGTCGGCGGTATCACACGCCGTATGTTCGCGTCTCACTGTAAAGAGACGAGACTGGCCATGCTGGGGCAAAGAGAAATGCCCAAAAGGCCAAAGGGACTCGGTCATTCCGAGAATACCAGAGTTAAACAGTTGCGCATCGCGATGTCAACTCATCGAGTGGAAAGAGCAGCAGTAGCCCAAGAGATGACATTCATTCTTCCATTTCTAACAAATACATATGGTTTCTCCTATTCTACTCCCTTCTTATGGACAACCGACTAACAAAAATCCAAAAATCAACCTCAAGTGAAGCCGTAAAAGGACTGGACAAGATACTGACTGGGGCATTCCAAGCATGCCGGGATTGATGCAAGCAAAAAAACTAAGAAAAAAAAAACTTGATATACAACTCAATGATCTATGGTTTTCTCAAAATTTTTCGGGTTTGGTCCCTTTATTTGTGTGTAGTGTGCATCTAAGCCCATTGCCCGGCCATTGAGTTGAGACAGGTTGACTGACATATTTAACCGTCGACTTATTTAGACAGAGTTAATACATTACGAGAGACGCGATTATTTTTCGAGTACTTACACATAGCTATACTATATCATCTTACGGGATGATAAACAATAACGGCTCTCGTAGAAAAATGTAAAAAAAAAAAGGAGAAAGAAATCCGAAAGAGAAGAAACCGGTTGGCGCGCAACTCTGAGGTTGGCTCGCTCCGATTTTCTCACGGCTCTGTTTGATTAAGATAAGGAGGGGAAAAGCTCATTATGCATAAATATTAGAGAGATGATGGTGCGTCTGTCTATGCTCGCCCGCGTTACTCTCTGCGGATCCTGGTCTTTCAAGCGGTTTCCCCCTTCTATTATACATTTCGATGGCCGTGGTGAAACTTAAAGGCCCGCTTGAACCCAAGAAGAAGAAGAAGAAGAAGAAGAAGAAGCTATCCTTTTGCTCCTGCCAACACTCCATCAAACTCTGTCCCGAACGACAACAACAACGACCGGCGTGCGCTCTCAGATACACAGCGAGCAGCATACGGGCGCAGCGCAACATTATTTAAATAACGCGCCGCATCCCTCTCTTTTTCTCCTCTATCTATAATTAAGGGGGCCAAGAGCGCGATCCGGCATTGCGGCAGCCCGCTCCGGCAGCTCGTGATGGCTGCAGTAACCCCAAAGAGTCAGAAAAAAAAGAAGAAAAAACGCCGTCTCTTTAAGAAATCGAGACGAATCAATCAACCGCTTTGCCGGCCCACTGTCGTCAAGTGGGTGGAAGAGGAGGAGCAGTGATGGAACAATAAGAATAAAGAAGAAGAAGAAAAAACAACAGAAAACTTACGAGCAGATAAGTGCTCACAATGTCCTGGTTATTTTCCCCCCTCCTTTTCCTTCGTTATATTCTCGAAAGTCTTACGTAAGTTTCTTTTTTTAAAAAATAGGTTTTAATAAAAGGAAAAGAAAAAGAAAGGAATGGCGATGTTGTTTGTTTTTTGGCTACGCTCTTGTGTGCTGGAAATTGGGTCCGACGGAAATGGTATGCAGCCCTTCGCCGTCGAAGAAACGTTCAACACGAATATAGATACGGGGCTTATAGCGCTTTGCAGCTTTAGAGAGAAATGTGGAGCATATTGCCACATGGGGGGAGGAGGTGATTGAATGAGGTCGACTCTTTTTTTATATTTTGTTTCCCTTCCAAAGTCATCAAATAGGCGATGCAGAGCTCACGTGACGCCTGATAACTGTCGACTGTTCCCTTAACCATTTTTTACAACGCTGCTCTTAACTGCTTGACCAAAAGTCTTGATGACTCAGACACACCGTAACTGGATGGATCAAACGTCCAACTAGTGGCACATTCCATCCACCAAACCTGGGCCGCAGCGCTCGATTGATTGGGAAACGTGATCAAAGGATTGAAAAATAAAAGAAGGAACGATGCGCTGGATTCAATCAAAGAGCCACGCTGACTGGCCATCCGGAAAAAAGAAAAGCCAAGCCAAGCGCGGAGAGAAGAAGGGAAGACTATTTAGCATTTAGAGGAGACTTGGACAAATTGAAAGGCAAACAACAATGCGGGCCACGTCAACCGTTTCTTCCTTCATTTTCTACCTTATTTATTCGACATTTCTACCCTGTCCGTCTCTGGAAAAAAATCAAAAGGTAAAAGACGCAGCAGCGGGACGTTGGATGGATCACTTCATCCATCGAAAACAGCAAAAGCAGAAGCAACATCATCTTTTATATCACATTTTTTTTTCTTTCTTTTTGCTCTTTTACTCTTCGTTTTCTTCGACGCGGCGGTTGGTGTCGTAAAAAAAAAAAATAGAAAATCCGGAGCGGAGAGGGGGCGGCCTCCGCTTTCTCGCTCTCTTCTCTTTAGCTAATGCCATGCAAATGAATGCGCTCGTATATATGTATACGTGTATATATATATATATAGTATATCTGTGCTGCGAGAGAGAGTGTGTCTGTGTGTGTGTATTTCTCTGGGGCGCAGACACCAGGTACGCATTCTCAGGTGATGGGAATTTTTCTTGACTGCGAGACAACCGGGTAAATACCGAATGTGCGTGAGCCCCTTCTCTTCTTCACAACAAACAAACAAACACACAAAAAGGGATGAGAAGGGTTTCAAGAGTGATGACGATAATGACCGGTACTGTTTTTCTTCCTCTGTCTGTCTGCCTCTCTGTCTTTCTAACCCGCTCTCGTGTTACAGATAATAAGGCACAGGTTCCCCCATTTTACTTTTTTTCTTTTCGCTCTTTCGTGTGTGCCTTATCCTTCAATACGCAACAATGTTAACTCTGAACTGGTTTTTTCGGCATCGTTTCTTTTTTTTTGTGTGTGTCTATTATTTAGAAGAAGATTTTCCTTTTTTTTCTTGTGCTAGAAATAAAGAGTGGGAACTGGCGAGGGAATGAAATCAAGACAACAAACGATAAATGAAGTGTGGCATTCCGAGAAATGCACGTCAGATTAGCGGAAATCCGGGTAACGATGCAGAAAGCTATTATTTGCTCTCCGAATATAACGGATTACCGTGATGAAAAGAGCCGGGTGGTGGCGGACAAAAGACGTTCGATTCATTCAGGTGTTGATTGGTGGGTGGTTTTCTCAAAGGGCCTCCAGTACTAGCTGGGGTTGCCTCAAGAGAAGGAGAATGAAACGCCAAAAGTTTTCTTAGACTAGACTCCTCGTTGTGTTTTCCAAAGATTTCCTTTAATTCGAAAGAAAAAGAGAGGGGCGATCCCGGGAGGCAAACTGCAAGCAGATTGCAGCATCCGGGATAAGAATTGCGTCATCAAGGTCAGTCGAGCATACGCACATAGACAATAGCCAAACGGTTGTAGACGGTTGAATAGATTCTTGCCGTTTTTTTTTTTCGCCTCTACTCTTCTATTCGGTTCTCTTTTTTTGTTTCTTCTCGTCTTCTGTTTGCTTTGCTTTCCTTTCCCCTGTCTATCCGACGCTCTCCGACTCCCTTTTGGTTGTTTTCGAAGGTTTGTAAATATTTCTTTTTTACGATCAATCTCCCGCGACTTGTTGTTTGCCTAAAAGGGAATTCAAATTTTCGGCAGGAGATGTGTAGAAAAGGCAAACAATATTTAGAGAATATCACGTAGGCGCCTCACGGCAGATCTCCTCAGTTTTCATATTTATCCCGAATTCAGTGCAGCCGTCCCCGCCTGCTGCTGGCTGCTGCTGGCCTTTAATAGTTTCTTCTCTCTCTCTCTCTCTATATATATATATATATAATACGGCCGTGGCGCTGGTCCGCTGGAGATGGAAAGAAGGAAAAGAAGAAGAAAAGAGGCGAAATCCAACAGTGCGATCTGACAGCTTATTAAGTGTATCACGGCCGAGCCGACGGATATGGCATGAGAGCAGGGGGGGATAACCGACTCCCAAAAGGTCCCGAACCGAAGACAGCCGCGCGTCATCCCAACCAAAGAGTCTCCTCTTGTCGAAAAACCCCGCCCAGCTCTCTCTCTCTCTCACTCTCCTTTCCGAAAAGTTAGTCCCATTCAACAGAACCAGCGCATTTTCTCTCTCAACTCCATTCTTATTCATTCTTTTATCATATAAGTATATATGTATCGGTATTATAAAGAAGCCAAGAGAAGGAGAAACCAATTTGAACCTCTTCAATAGGTCAACTCCTCCTTTTTTATCGGATTTCATGGGGACGTTACTTCATCGCCGCCGCCGACAACGATTTCTCTCTAGTCTCTCTCTCTCTTCACTCTGACGTCATATAGACGCATTCCGAGGGATCCGAAAGCCCCGTCCAGAATGACATCATTAACCAATTTCTTGTAGTCGAAAAATGTACAAGAAAAACGAAACCATCAATGATGGCGAGCACGCACGTACTTGAACCAACTGGACTACTAGGGCAAACAATATTAAAGAAAAGAAAAAGAAAAAAAAACAGAAAACAGAAAAAAAGAGTAACTTACAACTACAAACAAAACCAAATGAGCCGAGGAAGAAAAGAAGAAATCTGACGGGGGCGATCATCGGCCGCACGTGCGGTGTGCATAACGGCGCATACCGGAATATGTGAGCGGAATAACTAATTGACCGCGCCGTCCTATCTTCCGGCAAACCACAGCCCGTCATAAAGTGAATGAATTATTTATTTACGTGGTGTTATTTTTTTTTTCTTTTTTCCTCTCTTTCTCTTTTTCTTTCTTTTTTTCTTCCCTTCTTTCTTTCTTTCTTTCTTTCTTTCTTCATATGGAATGAATAAAGAGACCTAACCTTAGCAACCGGCTGCCCGGAGTACGACTACTACCATCTCATCTGCGGTGGTAAAAGCGTCTGCACAGTGCGCAACACACACACACACACTACCACTGTGCGGCTTCTGCAGCTATTATCTAATGACCAGGCATTAGCATCGTAAATTACACACCACGGCCGTAGACACCGGATCGTCTACCGACAGAATGAGCGAACGGGAGAGAGTGAGAAGGCGGCGGCGATGGAGTGAAGTAGAGAAAAGATCCGGCGCATTTCTTTCTTTCTTTTTTTTCGTTTTTTTTTTTTTTCTTTCTGTTTCGGGTTGGACTGTGCCAGCAATGGAATAGAGTCTGTGCCCTCAGTTGCCAGGATGCCGTTTGACAGTTTAAACGGCAGATATTAAGATTGGCCTTTCAGCCCGGCCTGGCCAAAGAGTCCTCTTTTTCATTTTTAACGACAGCAACGACCGACGACGACTACGACGACGAAGACGACAACGACGACGATGATGATGATGACGACGACTCGTATAATGATGATGATGATGACTCCATTTACGCGCGCGCATACACATACACATAACATACTCACACACCTACGTCGTCTATACTATACTCTACACTCCGCACACTACACTACACTACACTACACACCGTCATCATCATTAAAGACGATGCGGACGTGTCAAGATTTCGGTCGGCGGAAAAAAGAGGAGCCCTCCTCCTCCTCCTCTTGCGTGTATATCGCGCCCTTTCTTTCTCCTCTCTGACTCTCCGGTCGCCTCCTTTCTCCTCCAAACTCTGACTTTTTCAACGGGAAAAGACTCAACCGCCCATCTTTTCTCCCATCATTCCACAAACTCTTTACTAGTTTAGTCGTTCTTTTTCTCTCTCCCTCGCTCTCAAGACCGGCGTCTATGAATGAAGGAAGTAAATCGACCGGCCTCGGCCTCGATTCCATCCGCCGTCGAGGGGCCAACCCGTTTACGGACGCTTAACGAGCCTACTACGCACATTCGAAAAATTCCCCGGGCCTTTTCTTTAGAGTTCCGACTATGCCAAAAATCGTTTCACATTGATAATATCAGAACCGATTCCATCAGTTTCTAAGATGGATGAACCCGATGACTTGAACAGACCAGTCGACGCAGTCGGACAAACACAAACGAAATCGAGATGCAAAAGAACAATAAGAACAATCAGATCGTTTTTAAAAGGAAACTTGTTGGCATGTCGCCGCTATCAACGGGAAAAATATAAAGAATTTTTCAGATCAACAACAACAAAAAATGAGAAGAAAAAAATCATAAACTAAATGGAATAAGGAAGAAGATGGATACTGCTGCCGCCGCCGCCGCATCGTACCGCCGCAACGGTCACGCTATCCTTCTCTTTGAGGGAGGTAAAAAGACCCTAAGAGATTCTCATCGGGATGTCAGGTTAGGGAAACAAAAATTCATAATAAATATACGGAGAGAGGTAGAAAATGTTATTTGGAGCGACCGAGGGAACTAAGCTGGAAAACAGCGCAGTGAGAGCGAGAGAGGGAGAGCGCAAACAAGTTGTCTCTGCCCATCGATGACTAATGGATCCAAAGTTGCCACGGTTCTGCATGTATTCTTGTTTTTGTTATTTCAGTTTATTCTCCACATAAAAACGAATAGAAGTTGATGGCCTTCATTGTTATAATAACGACCATTTCAAATGAAATTTTGTTTTTTTTCCTTATTCTTTTCCCTTTATTCCCTATTGCTGTGATGTTTGTGTGTTGTGTGTTGTGTGTGCGTAGTACCGTATATCAGTTCCCTGGTCGGGGATTTATTTCTTTTTCCCGAATTCTTTTCGGAGAGAGAGAACGACCAACAACATTTCACATTCGGAATCAAAAATAAAAAGGAAAATAAACAGTCTGAAAATGTGAACATCGGAACGTTTAGCGCCCTCGCACACAATCGAATTCCAAAAGAAGAAATGGGAAAAAAGAAAAGAAAAGGAGTAGAGAGAAAGAAAAAAAAGATTTGAAAGTCAATCGGGTGCAAGCTGGCTTGGCTAGCGCGCGCGCAAAAAGAGAGAGAGAGAGAAATTCAAAACTGTGGCTATAAAAAACCCGAAAAAAGACCGAGAGCTAGTACGCCGATCCCGATATGGTCGCACACGACAGCGCGCCTGCACCATTTCCATTCAAAACAAGATCAATATAAGTATTGTAATGAGACACAACCATCTCCAGCTGTTTGTATAAGTTTTTCTAGCTGTAGGTGCCGAGCGCAGGGCCGAGCTCTTAGAGCTCTTCTAAGGATGAAAGCGAAACGGCGCCACGGCATCTTTTCCTTTGGCACCGAGGAAACACTGCAAGGGGGCTTGAACTTGTTATTTATTATTTATCCCCTTCAATAAAAATAGATAAGAAAAGAAAAAAAGGAAAGAAAGAAAAAGAAAAAAAAACAAATGAAAATCAAAATTTCAAGAAGGAAGGAAGGAAGAAGAAGAAGTAGAAAAAGAAAAAGAAAATGAATGAAAAATCACAACAGTTGAATCATCATGTCCTTTAGGTGATGCGTGCTGTCCGCTCGTTTCACACGGACTCAACAAAAGATCCAACCTCCCGAGACGCTTCAACAATACAACAAGGGCACGTTTCGGAATCAACACGTCGTTACGTTTTATTTCCTCCAAAATCTCCAAAACAACTTCTCTTCTTCTCTACATGACGTCATCATCGCTAGACTTTGGAAAAACTCTCTCCGACCGACCGGTGTCGTCCGAATGTCCAACAAGTTTCTTAACAATTTCATTTGGTTAAAGAGCGCGGGCGAGAGGGGTTAAGCCGAAGCGAACAGCCGGCCCGGCATTATACGGTGAAGTACATTCCGCTGTACTGGTATGTAATCAGTATGGGAAGGAAAAGGGTGGAGAACACGGATACAAAGTAACAATCATTATCCGAAAACCATCCTACACTAGCTAGCTACATTACGGTTGTTAATGTATTCAATATCAGGGCTTTTTCTTTCTTTCTTTCTCTCTTTCCATACTACTACTCTGCTGTGTGGTTATGTTATTCCCGATAATGCCAGTCAGGAATCCACACAAGCAACAAGCGTAAGGCTGACATTTTTCTCTTGTGTTCTTTCGATTCTTTCCCCGGACTTGTGGGCTGTAGTAAACGAGACTGGGGGCCAGGTAAACCAAAGGGGTCATCAAATTGATCCATTTGGCCTGCTCACAGCTATAATTGGTAGATACCAAAGATGTTTTCTTATACAGCCCGGGAGGGAACGCGGACAGAGACTAGGAAGAAGAAAAAAAAAAACACAGAATAAACGCTGCCGCAAGTGGCTTGTGTCCGCTTTGAATATCTAATGATTCATTATGCTAATCCCCATCGACTTCTTCAAACTCTATAGAATGGATACTTTTTTTCCCGACGATAAAGCAAAGCAAAAAGGGGAGATTTAAAAAAAAAGAAGGTAAAATAGGAAAAAAAAGGAACTGAAGGGAAGCCTCACGCCCGCCATCACGTATCATCCATCACTCGCCGGAGCGCCAAACGCTCAGCATCCCTAAGCGAGATGGAATTCCAACGGAGAAGACGGGCAGGAGATAATGAATCAGCAGCGGGATAGCGGTAGTGAATCAAGTTGATCGCGACGCGACGGACACTCATTTACACCCGATATTATCCGTAACGCGCATTCAGCTCTCTATGTACCGTGTTAACCTCGGCCTCCATATTCATTATTATTCTACTGATATAGTTTCACTCCACAGTGTTGTGTATGTGTGCTCCAACATAAAGAGAAAACCCGAAAACATATTACGAACAGCAACAACAACAAAAGAACGAACCAACGAATCAAAGTTGATTGACTGACTCTCTCTCTTACTCTCTTCGCCGGCACAGGTACACAAACTCTCTCTCTCTCTCTCCTCTTCCCTACTTTCCTCCATTTTCTATTCTTTTTATTACATCATCATAGTAATAGATAGAGGGCGCCAGACATATCCCCCCACTTGAACTCGGCGCGCTGTTTGTTGTTGACCTCTGACGGCGGAGCGCGCGCCGGCGCCCCCACTCTCTCTCTCTCGTCTCCGGCTCTAATCTTGATTAGGAACGACTACTCTACTACTACTGCTCCTGCTGCTGCTGTTGCTCCCGTGCCCGATGCCGGTAAGACTTTCTTCCATCAACCTGGTGTGCGCACACACACACAGGTGTGCAACAGAGGTACATTTATATCTAAAAAGTATATAATACATTTAGAAAAGGCCGGAGACAGGGAGAGAGATTGGTTAGGGCGTAATAAAAGCAGCGCGGAGGACCACATCCGGGCAGCCCTCCGGCTCGTGTGACCTCTACGGTCAACATGAACTTCACAGTGCGCAAGTATCAAGAGATGGCGGCGGTTCTGTGCAATAACATCTCCCCCCATTCTCTAGTCGCAGGTAAAGTTGCGCCGTCTTAAAAGAAAAGGCGAAAAAGAAAAGAAAAGAAAAAATGAAGAAAAACCGACCCAGACACACAATGTGTAAGCCCCTCAGTCCCGTACAGCGTACAGCCAACGAGGATGGGCGGACCGTATGCGCGAGGAGAATCCGCGACACAGTTACGGCCGCTTTCACGATGGAATCGATCAACGATTATCTAACCAAACGTTATACTTTATTTTTTCGTTCTTGTTCCTGCGCAGGAACAAGAACCTCTAAATCGACAGAATCGGTTGCGTATCCGTGCGACGCCTGAATTTCCTTTTTATTTCTCTTTTTCATGCAGTCAAACTGGAACGTGACGAATGCTCATGCATTTTTCTTTTCCTTTTTTTCTGCATAACAATGTGCACAGCCGTCTTGGAATTTTGTTTCCCCCTTTTCTTCTTTTTCTCGATCAGCTCGAATCTAAAAGTAGACATTTGAATTTAAATTTCGTTTTCCCCCTTTCCTCCCCGTTCGTGAAAAGAAAATGTAGGCGGTGCCACCTCGGTGAAGCCACACACACGGACCGACAGTACACCAAGATTCTCCATTCTTTTGTCCTTTTTTTCTTCATCATTTCTTTTCTCTCTTTCTATATCTTTCACGCAGCTGATGCGGCCAACATTTTGACAGCCAATTAACTAAAGCCTTTACGAATAAGCTGAGTTCGAACAAGAAAAAAGACCGAACCCTTTTCTTTGCCTCTATGAGAAGACAAAAAAAAAAGAATCTATTTGATACATAACTCAACAAACATTCTCCCCCCTCGTTGTTTTCTAAAACACAAAACAGAAAAATGACAGACCCACTTGACCCCTATCGATGTTCCCTTTTACATAGACTTATTCACCGTCATCCAGCATCGGACGGGGTTCTTTCCCCGCGTAAAAGGGTGGAGCCGCTTTCAATCAATGCTGGAAACCCAAAATGAATGATTCCCACAAAATTTCCCGACGTCCTTCGAGAATGTGGCAATCAATTGAACTTGGACCGTGTTGATGTTATTGTTGTTTCTGCTGCTGCGTATATAGAGAGATGAGGGGGTGGCGGGATTTGACTGTTGAGGTGGACGACGCCAAATCGAGATGAAATCATTCAAGTATTATAGTAGAGTCAAGCAAGTCGGGGAGGAACAAGACAAGAAAAGATTGTGTGTTGCATTGAAAGAGAAGAGTTGGGACGAAAGAGCTGAAGAAGAACAAAAGCCTTTCATCATCATCATCATCATCATCATCGATGGCGCATTTGCATATTGATGATGACGCTCTCTGCGCAGCTGCGATCGAATCACACGCTACACTATAGAAAATAACAATAATGAGGATCTTCTCTCTTCTATCTTCGTCTTCTCTTTCCATCCTATTCATTCTCTTCTTCGTCTTCTTCGCCAGCCCGCGTTCGTCTACTACTACGGCTTCAATTTTTAGTACACCGTAACTGGGTACATGCCACGATGAACTGACAATTTCATATTTTCAAAAAAGAAAAATATAATAATAATAATAAAAAGAAGACGAAAAAGAAGAAGAAGAAGAAGAAAGAAAGAGAAAAAAAAAAATAGGCAACCCGAACCCGAAACCCGAAAGGAAAAAGAAAAGATCCGGTTTGGAGCCCTGCCTCCAGAAATGAATTAAGAGACGGTCGATCACGCCGCTGCCCATATAGCTCCTCGGAGCACAGCTCTTCTAAGCCGTATCGTATCATCATCCACCGCCCATCCATCACGGCCTCAATCACAATCACGCAAGCCAATCTCTCTGGTCTTTTCATTCCCCTTTTTTTTTCTTCTCCTTCTTCCTTTTTTTTTTTTTTGTTTCATCTTCTGGTTCTTCCCCCTTTTGTTGTTGTTGTTGTTGTTGTTGTTATTCGCCGTACAGCTACCTTCGGACTCTCCTTCATCATCATCGTTTCACATTCGCTGTTCGTCTTATTCCAAACATTTCTAAATCGTCCCGGCAAATAAGTTTTTCTTTCTTTTCTTTTTTTCCGGATCGCTTTCCTTATCGTCTACTACTTCAACATTCAAAGATATGCACCGTATTCTCATTTCTACTGGATATACATAGCAACTTCTTGTTCCTTCTCATACTCGGCTTTGTGATTCTTTGGGTGTGACTGTGCTTGAGCGCGTTGGAGACCCTCCCGTGAGCTGTAAATAACACCACCACCACCTCTCCTCCCAATGGTCGTCGTTGGTCGTCGGGATCCCGCGATGCGTACAAGAAGGGCGTGCTATAACTACGCGCCTTGTTTCTTTTCTTCCTTTCTTTCTTTCTTTCTTCTACTATTCCTTTTTTTCGAATTCAAACCCTTTTTTCTTCATTTTACTTTTTCGACTTTATCTTTTTGAACTTCTCTTTCCTTTCTCTTCATCCCTCATATTTCTTCCCATTTGGGTTTTTGTGATGTTTTTTCGCGGGTGAAACTCTCCCGTAAGAAAATAAATGACTGTAATTAATCTAATTCGGACCGGAATGAGATGAATGGCGGGTCACTCACCTTGGAGAAGCCGATGCTGGGCGTTGGCATCTGACCGAGGTCGTGTCGTTTGAAAACTACCAAGACAAAATAGGAGAAAAGAGAAAGATTAAGAATGAGAAAAAACCAAAACAAGGCACACACACACACACGGGCAACATTTGGAGAGAATCAAAAAGTATGCATACATTGAGTATCTAATATCTCTAGACGGCGCGCATAGTACAGCAGACCGCCAGAGTCAGTCCCCAACATATTATATACATCTGGCTAATGACTCATTAGTAACAAGGATTTATTGACAACAGTCCTAACTTTCCAAAGTGGATGCCTAATCACCATCATGCTGTCATCGAGAGCGTATCCACCATCAACGAGATGGCGAATGGGGCAATCAGACAAAAAAAAAAGAGAAGAAAGTAGGAGGAGCCAGATCTGGTTCAAGAGAAGTCGAGAAGAAAAAAAAAAATATGATCATAAATCCACTTTGGTGATTTATCTCTTTCTCTCTTAGCTCTACTCCGATGATGCCCAGCGTCCTCTCTTACCTCCAAAAATCTCTAAATGCACCAACAGGTTATTATCGCATTTTATGATTTGAGAGGAGAAAACCGTCTGGGTCTCTGGGAACCGGGAGAAAGGAAGAAAACCCGTTCTTTCTCTCTTTTTGACGTCTCACCCCGCCACTTTTATAGAGTCTTTTATATTATTTCTCGGTGAGTGTGGAAAAAATGCAAAATGAGAAAAGAAACAAAAAAAAACAAATACTTTGAAAAAAACTGAAAAAAATTCTTGTCAGCTGTGTCCGAGTTATTCCGTCCTGTCCTGTCTATTCGAACTTCAACCAGTTTTTCCAATAACACTATACCGCTTGTTTTTTTCTTTTCTTTTCTTTCTTTTTTTCCTTTTTTGTTTTGTTTTGTTTGTTTGCCTCGCTATGCATATGTATATGAGCAAATGTAGTAATGTACTTCTTCTTCTTTTCCCCTTAAAGTGCTTGTACTGTGTAATATTTGTATAGACGCGCGAAGTCGAATGGCGAGACAACCGGATCTTTTTTTCCTATCTCAAACGCTGAACAGACACGAAACAAATAAATAAATAAAGGGAAAAGCAGAAGACGAAGAAGAAGAAGAAGAAAAACGCATTGGAATAAATTAACTTGAACTCGTTGCGCTAGCGCAAAAAAAAGAAAAAAAAGTCTATCTATATATATATATATATATTGGATGCCGAACAAAATCCGATCATCATTTCTTACGCAAAGCCGAGAGAGAGGCTCCATATAAACAGCGAGATAAAAAAAAAGAGTGGAAAAGAGAAGAGAAGAGGAGGAGTTGGATCAATATATGGAATTCAATTAGCGGCAGAATTTGGTAGAGAAGAAAAGGGGAAGGAAGAATAAGAGAAAGAAAGAAAAAAGAGAGAGAGAGAGAGAGAAGCGATCATATTTTACGAGCTACAAAGTGTGTCTTATGTGTCTGTGTGTGTTTCCCGCGCATGTTTCCCGCACACAGCCTCTCTTTCGTCGTCTTTTTCCATCGTCTTAAAACTGTCTCTCATTCCCCTCCGCAGCCGATGATACCCAACTCCATTGATTACGTCGCCGTCTCTTTCCCCTGAGAAGGAGAGGTGTCGGAGTGCGCAAAATAACTCAAATTCCATTTTTTTTCCTTCTTCTTTTTGCGTCCCTCTCCAAAAATAATCATCATCATCATAATAACATAATAACCAGAAGAATAAGCTGTATAATAGACACGGTATAAATAAACATGTACGAAAGAGAGAGAATTTTTTCGACATAGATAAGAAGAAGAAAAATAAAGAACAATGGATCGTAAAAATAAATAAGTTAAGAAAAGAGAAGAAGACGAAGATGGTGGAGGCGGAGGGAGACGGCGACGATGTGGAAGAAGGGGGAAAATCTCAGCACTAAGATATACTCTACCACATATCCGTCACGAATAACCGCACATCCCGCATTATACAAATTTCCAAGAGAGATTCATTCACGCCAACCGTAGGAGAGATTCAGTACCGCTCGCCGGGCGGATATAATTCGCAACCGGATTAATATCTTATAGACACCGTTCATTGTCTTTAACTATACAACAGAACCGGCTATTGATCCGCTCCTGCAACTAACAAATACTTGAGCGCTACCATCCAGAACATTGACTATCCTTAATAACAATAGTTTAATAAATCATTCGTTTTTGAAGGAAAATGGGAGAGACTATATAATGGGTCCTTTTAAACAAAAACAAAAAAATCAAAAGGAGAAAAAAAAAAGAGGTAAGAAAGAAGAAAAAAAAAACATAGCCGTGTGGCTTCTGGCTGGGTTCAACTCTGGAAAACGATCATGGATCCATCTCCATCCATCAGGTCTCCTTCGCGGCTGCCGAGCCCAGTGTGTGTGTCTCGGTTGGCTGGAGAAGCGGGGCTACTTCAGAAGGCGAGAGATAGACTTTTATCGTTTCAATATCTTGGGCTATTTTCTCTTCTTTTCCGAAAGAAAAGATTTTCGATCGTGGTCTTACAAAACAAGTGGCACTTATCATAAGACGGGGAAGGTACGGGCCATTGATTTATCGACTTGGCAATAAGATGGAGCACAAACTCTGTGGTTGGTTGGTTACTCGGTCGGTTCGGTCTCTATGATTTGGAATGGGGCACACACACAACTTGCATCGCTGCTGGTGCTGCTGTGGTGCGCTCAACAGTTTCTACTCCTCCCACTCTTGGGGGAACAGTCAAGTAGGTTGCTACTCTTGCTCCTGCTGCCGATTATCGTTATAATATATAGAAAATGTGATGAAAAAAAAGAAAAACTCGAAATGAATCACTCTTTTTCTCTCTCCCCCCCTCTCTCTCTCTCTCTCTCTTGTGCTGCTTTTTATCCGCATCTCATTCTTACTACGTGAGCTAATCATTCCCGAAGCGCAACCCCGACCGAAAAAAGGAAAAAAGTAGGCGGTTCCGGGCCTCTTATAGATATACACGTACATACATTAGAAAATACGTCTATTCTCCCTTCAAGTTACGAAATGTGCGCGCATTCCTAGTGCGCTCTTCAAGTGGAAATCATTTGATCGATAGAGACGTCACTGCCCCTTTCACCTCCCTCTTCTTCCACCCCGTTCTTTCTATCGATCTATCTTTTCTCACCACCGGCTTTTTCATTTATTATGATTAAATATATTTGTATATTTAAAATCCAAAGTCTTTTAGCTTGTTTCCCTCTCCTTTGTGCTTTTGATTGTCGTGTTTCCTATATTTATGTTATATTTATTTTATATCTCAGATTTCCCCCGCAATAATCAATCGATCGGCGTTTCTTTTTTTTCCGCTCGGTTAGATCAAGCGGCCCAGTCGGTGTTCCTTTCTTAGTTTCGGCTTGGTTTTTGTGTGTCTGCAAAGGTACACGACGACGACCAAAAAGACCAAGGTTCCATCCGTCCCGTCCGTCTCCTCTCTCGGTGAGTGTCTATGCGTCGCCATTGTTTGTTTGATGCAGCGGGACAGAAAGACAAGCGTGGGATCTTGTCATCTAACAAAATAGATACAAACGCGGACACGGAGTGAAAGGCTGAGAGAAGAGAAGAGACCCCCCCATGGAATATTGATTCGCCATTGATACGCCGCCGCCGCTGCCATCCCTCTCTCTCTCTCTCTCTCTCTCTATATATATATATATATATTTATTCTTGAACAAATAAATGATTTTTTCTCTCCTTTTTTTTTCTCCATCTCGACTCTCGTAGCGTCCTCCAGTCTCGGGCACGGCGGGAGAAAAGAAGAAGGACTTTGTGATTGTACGCCGCGGGACCACCCACACAACACCCGTTATCTCGGCGTACAACAAAACAATGGGACTCTCTCTCGTTTTCTTTTCTCTCATTTTTTCTCCCCTTTCGACTTCTTCCTTACTTATTCTTTCTCGGCTGTCTCTTTTCTGGCTCTCTATTGAAATTATCGATTGCCAATCTGCGCCAATGATGATGACACTCCAATAACAAGGACCCCTATTGAAATCGAACCATTAGCGATTCATTTTATTTCATCCGACAACGAACAGTGGTAGTGGTGACCTATTAAAAACCAAAATAACATGGGAAGAGAGAAGAAGAGAAGGAGACAAACCAACAGACAAAAAAACTACGAGGCCGAAAGATAATCCGGGGCTTAATTTCATTTTAACGAGCTCTCTCTCGCTATGTAAAGCTGCTTGGTGTGCTGCTTGATGATGATGCGCTTCATTATATTCTTTTTTATCCTCTATGCTGCAGACCCACAAAAATAAAATAAATAGAATTTCCTTTTTTTCCCTCTCTCCTCTCTCTCTCTCTCTCTCTTCAAAATAGAAAAGATGAAGAAGAAACAACCGGACTGGCTGACTGGGCTACGGTCTGGCCCCGACTCGGGCAAAACTTAGTCATCCTTCAAGATGAATCAAATCCATCCAGTCATTCTAAGACCTTTTCATAATAATAGTGATTTAATATCTCCCAAAGGGTGACGTGGCCAGAATTCAGTCGAGCGCATACTTGGACTGGCTGAGGCCGGCCCGCGTCCACCGGACAAACGACCGATACACCCCGCGCGCGCCATGATGCGACCACCTTTCATAAACCATTCTCTCCCATTGCCCTACCTAATAACCAAAAAAGCCCTCCATCACCTCCTCCAATCGATCCCCACCGACCGTTTCTTGTTCCTTTAATTTTCTTTCAAATCTTTCTATTGCAACTTTTAACCTCTTCAGCAACAACAGCAGCAACAGCAGCAGCACTGATCTCATTTCTAGATTCACTCTAATGACTTTGTGAGAAGAAAAGGGAAGAGTCAAGGGACTCGGAAACTTTTTCTTCTTCCCTGCCATTGATGCACGCAATGACGCAAAGAACGCCGGCAAGATGCACACACATCATCCCACTCACACACAATGGGCCGGGGAGCGATGGAGTTAAGACGCAGGGGTAGGTAAGTAAAAGAAGAAAAAAAAAGAAAAAAAACGAAAAAAAAAGGTGAAGAAAGCGAAACTTCTACTCAGGCTGCGTGTCCCACTTCTCAGTATTATACAACTCCCTTCTCCTCCTACTCCTACTCCTTTTGCCCCCCTATAAAAACTAAGAGTTCTCACGCTGCATAACCCTTTCATTCCAAAACGGAGGGAGGTATGAGGGAAAAAACGAAATATGGAACGAGAAACAACAACAAAAACAAGAATCTCGAGGCTGGCAGAACGTTGTCAAGAGACAAGACGTCGACAGGTTTTTTCTTCAGATCCGAGTTTTTTGATCGGCCGGATGTAACTCTTACTTCTCGAACGATTTGAATACAAAATTATATATAACAAGAAACGGGCTCGAAAGCACCTGGCTGCTGTTATGTGCTTCAAGCACATTCCAGCCCTCAAGGTACTCCTCTTTTTTCGTTCATTCTTTCTCTTCTCTCTCTCTCTCTCTCTTTCCGTCTGGCTCTTTCCCTTTTTTTTTCCTTTTTATTATTCTTTCATTCCCTTTTGTTAAATGTATTCCATCATCGCGCTTAAAGGGAGGTCGGCGCACTCGCTCCGCGGGATACTCGAAGCTTAAAGACAATCAACACCGGGCGTTTGTCTGTGCGTGTGTGGCTCCTTTTCTTTCTTAATTGATGAAGTGGCCCCCCCAACTCAAATGCCATAGCAATGCCCAAAAAACCACCCTTGGCTTGTTAGAGGGAATCTGTGGGGGCTGTCACATCTGGCAAAGAGAGGAGATCCATCATTCCCTTATCCAGAGATGATGACAAAAGAGTACTGGCTGATTGCCACTCGAGTTAAAGTGGGGTTGTGACCCCTTCTTGACAGCTTCTACTGTGATGGTGACATAAAACTCCATTGATAATGTAAACCTGATGAGCTCTCACCTTGCTGGAAGTAGTTGGCTTTCCTGACATAGACACACACCAGGGCCATGAGCTGCAGCTGGGAAAGGCGCTGGCGTGTAGAGGCCGGCAAGGGGAGCAGGTCTCGCAAGTGACCTATCTCTGTGTTGATCAGGTCACGGCGCAGCTTGCTGGCCCCCTTGGTCGACTTGCTGGCATCAAAGCTGCTGGAGAGAAAAGAAATATTAAGAGTGATGAATGAGACGATCCACAAACCAATGCAAGAGCAGGACACAACAAGGAAAGAAAAAAGCTGTTATTCATAATGCACACTCCAATCGACCCTAATGACTGGGAGATTGAAATCGACGAATGTGAGGGCAAACGAGCCTTATAAGGCAGTGGCTAAGAGAATCAGATCTCGCAGTTTCATCTCTCATCGTTGAACAATTCGCCGGGGAGTCAAGGAATAAATCAATAACACACGTCGAGATAATGGCAGAGATTGACGGTCATATTGCCTGCCCTCGTGTTGGCCCGTTTTAAGAGCACGAGGAAAAAAGAAAAAGGAACGGTTAAGAGGTGCTCCAGTTATAAATAGAGGGAAAACATGTGCTTCACGTCGCTAAGACGAGAGCAGACGACGGAATGTCATGATTGTTTGTTGTTGTTTTTTTTGTGCTGTGTTTTTCTTTTGTTTCGTTTTTAAGCGCGCGCAGTTCAAGAACAATAAATCAACAAGGTTCCTGGGTAAATTGCCGATTTTTAGTGAGGAACAGGAAGGGGGAGGCCACAGCCGTGTCATCAATCCGAAAGTTCACTCATCAGTTGGAGAGTTGTGCGCGCGCACTTTGCCAACGACGATACGATACGTCGTAAAGCATTTCCCTCTTTCCTAATTTTTGTCTCTTTTTTTTTATTATTATGATTGTCATTATAATCAACACAATCAGAGAGACGAACGCAATAAAGAAAACCAACTTTTCCGGAGCTTACATGTCTGTCTGTCTCCCGGTCTCCCCCCGCCGTCGTCGTCTAGCTAGCTTGTCTCTTCTTCTTCATCACTTTTTTCGAGTTTTATTTATTTTTTGGTACGCTGGCTTTGGGATTTTACGAGCCCATTCCATCAAGCAAGGAAGAAAGACTCATTGCAGCACTCTAGTGACGTTTCTTTCTACCCTTCTCTTATGCTTTTCTTTCATTTCGGGAAAACAATAATAAAAATAGCATGATTCCTTTGGTCAGAGGTGCTGGTCGTAAAACGGGAAAAAGCTGAGCTGAACCATCGAAATTGAAATGGTTCTAGTAAAAACCAAAAGGGTCAGGAATAAGCCATTAGATAGTTTCCCATTTCTATTCTTCCACCCGAAGAGATGGGAATTAGGAAGAGTCAGGGAAAATGCCACCAACCAGTAGCTAAATGGTTATCAAATCGTAATCTTTCTATAGCAGCTAGCTACAGCAGCAGCATTCTCCAGTCGTACGGTGAATAGAGTCAGTCTGGGAGAGAGAGAGAACCGAGAGAAAGGAAAAAAAAAGACAGAAGAAGAGGGGGAAAAAAATTCCCTTTTGTCGGCATGATCGATCTCATTCCGGACATTCTACTTGATTTCTTATTCCCCGCCACTTTTTGTCCCTCTTGTTCTATTCTGTATTATACTAATGTGGTCAGAATGGAGGAACCAGTTCTTAAGGTAGACGAGTTCCAACGGAATCGCCAATCACAACCGAATGTCACTGGCCAAACCAATCATCATCTTTTTTCTTAGTTCTGCAGGTGTTGTAGTTGGACGCTGACACACAGGTGAGCCAGAAGTATTTTTCAAACGGGGCTGAAAATACAGGGGAAACCGAAGCAACACCGTACGAAGCAGATATATATAAAAATAAAAGGTGCGACAAGTCTTAATAACAACCACCTTTTCCTCAGAAAGAAAAGGAGAAAAAAAAATATATAGGAAGATAACAACCTAACATCTCTCTCTCTCGGTGGCTATATAGTAGAGCAATTCAGCCCCGGAGCGTACTTATTTTCTTTCGGGGTTGCTCTGGGCCACAAGGTCTTTCTCTCTCTCTCTCTGTCTGAGCTACGTCGCCGGAAGTGGACCACAAAATGTTGCTTCGTTCTTTTTTTGTTTCTTACGTCTTGCTTCTTCTTCTTCGGGTGACCGGTGAATGTAAGAAAAAGAAACAAGAAAATTGGAACCGTTTAAATGGAACCCGGGGTATTTTCTTCCTACCCTTTCTTTTTGGGCTTGCGTTAACTTTCGAAAGACAGAAAAAAAGACAACAACGGATTGTGTTTTCTATTATTTTAGATGCCTACTTCTTAAAACACTGGCGGCGGGCTGGGCACGCCATCATTCAAGGGATGGTTCCCGCTGAACCCTTCTACTCTTTTTACGACATCCGCGTGATTAAATAGGAGTCGAATCAACTCGAGGCTGATAAATATCTCTCTCCTCCTAGAAGGGCTGTGTCCGAGGCTGATGAAAGAATTGTTGCTAATTACGGACAGGTTTGGGGCGCGACTCTCGTTAAGAGGCCTTCAATTACATCCTGATGACTAGCTAATTATCACATTATTATGATTAGTTCCCTTTTTCGAACGACGAAAATGATGGACGTTCTCCATTTTCCTCTTATTTTTCTATTCTCCCAGCAGCCAAGTGCGGAAAGGATTTTGGGTAACACGAAATTACAACAACGCAAGAGTCAGAGGGAACGAAAAAGAAGGAGTACATTATACAAATAACTTGGGCTGCATATTTGCCCAGCCACGTCTGTTAAAACTTGCCCTTATCAGTCTGTCGACTAGACGGGGATGGCATTCGTCACGTATCGACCTTGTTTTTTCAATTTTTTTTTCTATCTTCATTTGTGTGCGCAAAATAAGAATAAATGTATTTACACCAGTGACAGGCCGTGCATACGCCCCGAAGGAGCAAGCAGCACGTTACTAGTCAAACAAAAGATATTTCAATTCTTGTTTTGGGCTGTCATCTAAAAAAAGAAAGAAGAAAGAAAACAAGAGAAAAACACGCGGGTTTGTCTCTATATATGTTTCTGTCGGATCCCAGAAAGCCGGTATCATGGGAAAATGAAGCGATACGGAAGCAACCGCTCAAGCAGTTCACCACCCGAACTAGTTTTACCTATGTACACACCGTAAAAGAAACGAACGAAAAGCAGAAGCCAGAAAGGTGAATATAGTGGGAAAGAAGGACTCGGGTTGACTTGGCACGGAGATGTTACCGATCTCGACAGGCGATCAAAAAAAAAACAAAAATAAACTCGCGCTTGATGGATTCATTGAAACCTGAAGGGTTGGCTCGTGATATAATATAGAAGACGAAAGCAACTTCTATATCTTGTCTTCTTCTTGTACATACAATAGCAAACATAAAGGGGACTGCGACTGTATCGGCGCAGAACACCTACGGAGCAAGGTAGGCTATTAAAAACTCTTCGTCCGCGCTTGTCTGCACGATTGAAATATATCTATAAACCTCCCTCTCTTCTTCCTTTATGTCTGTCATTAAGGGCTGAAGAGATGGAGAGAAGGTTCGGGTCCACCAACACGGCAACACCACGGGGAGACCTCGACAAAGACTTTCTTTCATTCGTCTACCGGACGGCCTTCTTCCATCTCTCCCGAGTCTTTTGATAAATTGAAAACTTGAGGCACAACAAATCGTCTGTGTAGCTGAGGGAAAAGAGTTGCACGTACACGCATACAGTATATATACTGAAGACATGTCAGTATCTGATATTCGCTCCGGCATCACTTCCGGAATGTCAAACATCTCATCATCCGAGTTAGGACTTTGGGCGCTGAAAACATTCAAAGAATTTATTCTCTTAGAATCTAGCTTCTCTTTTCTGTCTATGTGAAAAAAGGGTTGCAGCTAGCTAGTCTATAGACAATCCAACAAACTGGAACAACTCGAGAAGAATAAGTTTTTAAAAATGAAAATTTTTGTCAGGAAAAAGGAAGAACAAGAAATCATAAAAATTACGGACGAAAGTAAAAGAAGTTGAAGAACAAGAGGAAGAAGAAGAAGAGAGAAAAAAAAACGCCAGTTCGTAGCCAAATGAATCGGCTCATTATTCTTAATGATAGGAATTATACGATTCTTCTTGAAATAATTACCCCCAGTGAGAAGAAGAAGAAGAAACAGGAGAGCGAGAGAGAGAGAGAGAGAGAGAGAGCAGAAAGACGCAGAGAGTTGTCGGGGCGCAGTTCCTCTTCATTTACGGACTGTGAATGAATACAAAACGCGCGGGATCTTTCGGAGCTGTCTGTCTGTCATGGAGAGAGTGTGTGTGAATTTCACACGACCCCTTCATCTGTACATATATATATCTATATAGACTGTATATGTATATACAGCACATACAGCATAATATACTGTACGCATGTACGTACATCGGCAGTCTCAGCTTCTTTTTTTTACCTTCTGGAAGACAGAGGCAGAGAGAGAGAGAGAGAGGAAAAAAAAACAGAAAGAGAGAATTTAGACAATCACCAAAAGTCTTTCTCTCTCTTTTTGGTCTCACCAGCAAACCAGTGAATAGCACGCAGTTCTGTCAACTTTCACGCTGCTTCTGCTGCATAGGCAACTCACTTTTATACCTTTCCCTCATTAAACGGCCAAAAAAAACCGTGGAACATCCAGTTTTTGTGAGATAGCCAACCGGAGGAACCCACCATTTCTACCCGCAACAACAGCACCAACAAAAAACAAAAACAAAAAACATTTCAGGAGAAAAAAAAAAATCGAATGAGGTAAAAGATATCCGAGACGGACAAAAAGGTGAGTCGAAACGAATTGGACCGTCGGACAGAGCGCAATCCACTATCGAACGTATCCGTGCATAATGTTGGAAACTGACCTATTCCTACAGTTCCATGAAAACGCGCCATTAAAAGCAGGGTCTTTCTTCTTTTGTTTTTTACTTGTTGTAACTGTCGACGGTTAACGGAAAATGCCCCAGATACTGGGGGCGACAACACGCACTCTGAAAGCCATTAACAGCACCATTTAGAAAAAAATGTATATAAGCGCTTGAATCCATCATCGGTAAATGTTCCGTGTTAACGACATCGTCTTGCATATTAACGCGGCACTTGTCCGTTTTCTCTGGCTGTTGCACTTGCGCCGATTGACAGGTCGACTCGTTCAGCGGGGAATGAAGCGCTTCGATCGCAATCGAGCGATGTCGAACTGCGAGAGATGTCTACAAGGTCTTGTCCACTGGCTCATTTGGAATTCAAATAGGGGACTGGACCGGCCCGCGAGCCCTACATTGACAAGTTGAAGAAACGTGAGTTGAAGGAAAACACTGTCGTCGGCACGACCCCTTGTAGCCGTTGTCTCTCTTGTTCGACGACGTCACTTGTAGGCAAACTGATGACTCAACTCTTGACGTTACATGATCTCGGCCCAGACGGTTTCACCCAGTCTCCTAATTCCATCATCTAGTACACAGTGGATCTACACGACGATGACGACGACGATGGCTACTATTATGTTGACCCTTCATTTTCTGAATTGGAGACGATGGACATGTTTTTCTTATTTACGTCCTACAAGAGACTGCACACAGCATGGTATATATGTATATATATGTGTACAGTATATAGACGATGATGGGATTGCGCTGTTTGGAGTGTGTGTGTGTGTACTCCTCAATTATCATCATCATCATCATCGTGATGGCGATGTGTGTAAGTCGCCCGCAGCGATGTGCGGCTTTTTTGGCTGGAGCTGGATGGAGCTGGCGTCCGGGTCATTCATTCAAATTACCATCAACTTTTTTCCTTCTTTTTTTTTCTTCTTCTTCTTCTTTTTTTCTTCTTCTCCTTTTCTTTCATATATATATATATATACATATAATATTTTTTCGGGGTTTCTTCCTTTCTTGTTGTTCGTCTCCTTCCATGTACTTACTCGGTCTACTCCTACTCCTCTCTATCTCACTCGCTCACTCACTCACTCACTCTATATGGTCGTTAAAACTAAATGCGACCACCATTTCCCTCCTCCGCAGTTCATTCATGCCGACCTTGACTCTCCTAGCGCCGTCGTCTTTTTTCTTCGTTTATTTTCATATTGCGGGTGCAACCGACTTCTTTTTCTTTTCGTTTTTTTTTTTCTTTTCCTATTCTTCTTCATTTCGTCTTCCTTTTAAAATATTGACGGTCCGAAATGATTTGACGATCCGAGCCGGATGGCGTCAATCATCCATCGGCCTAGATAGACCTTATACAGGGCATCGGGGTCTCAGCACGGACGCCCGGCATTCACGGTCATTAGTCGAAGAGACATAATAAATAAAAGACGGTAGGTAGATAGATAAAGAAAGGAGAACTTTCCTTCTATTCTTTTTCCTCTGTCTTCTTCTTTGGGAATTCTCCCCATCAACGGAAAAGGAACCCGAAAAAATCGAAGCTGAATCGAAATCTACTGGACTTTTGTTTTGTTTTGAATTTCTCTTTTTTTGTGTGTGCTCTTGAATAAATATGCGAAACCTGGAGTGCTGGGTATGATGGGCGGGCTACGCGGCCACACGTGTATATAACAACGGGCACCGAGAGCGCAACCCGGATCTAACTCGCCTTATACACACACTCACATAGACACACAGAGCGTCTTGCTGTTTTTCTGTTTATTATTTTCTTTTTTCTTTTGGTCGAGGGGAGGGCTGCTTGTTGTTGCTATCATTATTATGTATATACCTCGTACATTTACTTTGCGAAAACAAAAAATAAATCATCATAAAAGGAGCGAAATCCAGCAGTCGGCAGCAGACAATAATCCGTCGGCAAAAGTATAGCTACGACCGCTCACCGAAGAGCAACACATTTTTACAACGTGTGCTGCCAACAACTAAATTAACGTTCGTCAACAGGGAGGAAGACAATTTTGGGGGGTTTTGAAAAGATGGTTTATAGCGTGACCGACCTGCACATTTGAATGATATCCTGCATCGGAGAAAGAAGCGCAACTCCCGTAGCTGAATGTCTCTCCTCGTAGTAGTAGAAGTAGTAGTCCTCCTCGCTTCTGTATTTTTTTTTCCAATGATTTGTTTCCCTCTTTCTCTCTCTATTATTCGGTGCCTTCACGGTAGACAAAAGTTTGGCTAGTCGCCTTGGAACCGGCGTCGTAGACGTAGCCTCCGGATTTTTCTCGGTTGTTTTCCCCCTTGCGCTCGATTACGATCCCCCAATGAAGTACAGAGCCGAGAATAGAAGGGGAAATAGATTGCGATTTACAGTCTTTGCGGCTACTGGCACGGCACTGAGTGAAACTCACGGCAGTCAACGACACAAACTACCGGAGCGCTAGTAACATTGAATTTTTGCGGCCAATTTGGCGATGGCTCGATGGAAGTGTCTGCTGTCTGCTGTATATTGGCCTATTGGATTGTCGTTCGGAAGCACGTTGGACGTTCTCTAACTCTCTAGCGCGAAACTGATGGACGGATACGGTAGACTTTTGGAAAACACCTGGCCAAAACACCGCAGGTGTTGACGACGGGGTGGGAGGTTCCGTCTCGGACGGAGCAGCCCGGTCGACTGGAGAGTGCCCAAGTCAGGTAAGAGCCACTTAACAGTTACCTCTGGTGCTGTGGTATATACCAAAAAAACGAAGAGGGAAGAAGGAGGAAGAAAATAGTAGAGAGAGAGAGAGAGAGACACTAGTGCCCACCCATTTTTCCTCCGATTCGTATTCTTTTAGATAAAAGCCACCTAGCGGCAGCTTTCCCCTCTTCTCCTATTCGTTTCTTCCTCTTCTACTCTTCTATTCCAGCAAGCGCTCTTGGAGTTCGTTTCGTTTCGATTGACTATACACAGCCCTAGCGCTAATACTGCTATGCGATTTTGAACTTTGACCAATGAACTCTTTAGGATATATAAATAAAGAGCATTGTTCCGCGCTATACGTGGCTGAGCAAAGCTCACTGTGCCGAATTCGGAAGCCATCCATTAAACTACTACTACTCCCTATTTTCTAAAACGGTCGTAAAGAACTGAATCAATGAAATTTGGTTCTTCTCGTTCACATTGGACCCTCCAACTTGCTTCCACTAATTTGACGAACTTGAGCAACCGCGCTCAGGTTGGATGCCATCGAACGACGAAAATAGCATCCAAAACCTTTTATTTTAAGTTATTCGCCAAGCCGTTCCGCCCTGCGCGTCCGACCGTCCGCTAAAGAATAGGAAACTGGACAACTAAAACAATGAGCCATAGTTCCGTAGAGACGGACAAAGTTGGTTAGAATGTTGGATGAACAATAAGATAGGAAAAACCTTTGAAATACAATCGCAAGGTGGTAGACTAGACTGGAATGATCGAAGGAAGAAAGGAGAAAAGAGTTTCCAAGGTGCTTCACGGTCGTCTATCTGAAGATAAACGACGATAGAATGATCCAGCCATGGGATGAGGCCGATAATTTTGTTGGAGAAGACTCCAAGGCGGCAATGCAAATAGAAACCGTGCAAATAAATAATGCAAAAATAAGTAGTGAAGTAAATCAAAAGAAAAAGAACCATATCGAAACTGGACAGGGAACGGCACCTAGATGGCCCGCAGCGTAGTTCGCATGCAGCTATAGAGCGGCGCAGCACGGTGAATGTATCACGCGTTCAAATGGGGTCCTGGGCGCTCGTAATCATTGCCGGATGGATATAATGTGATATATCAGATAATCACAGGTTCTGGCACCGAGGCAAATCTAAACCTCTCTTTCAAAATAAACCCTTCTCTTTTTCTCCTTCTTTCAAACGCCTCCAGCTGGAAATTCAAAACTCTATATTTAATCTCTATCTCTACTATACTACGTACTATGTGTGCATGTGCTGGCTGGCTGGCTGGCTGGGATGGCCTGTCTGTGTCTACCTGTGTCCGCGTGTGGCTCTGTGTGCATAACAGCTCTCTTTCACATCCCAAAGATGATGATGATTATTCTCCGGGCTGCTGAAGTGGAAGAAGGAGGGGAAAAGGACGTATGTATAAAGAAAAGGAAGAAGGAAGAAGAAGGAGAAGGAGAGAGAAAAAAAATCGATGCAGAAGGCCAGATGGGCATTAAGTACACTCGAAAACAACCCACCTTTTTCTTTTACCTTTTACGTCGTCGTTGACTCGTTCTCGTTGTCGCAAGTTGTTCCCCTACCTTTCCATTGATGATTAATTTCCGATTGATAAGATCTAGTCGGGGAGATAGAGAGAGAGAGAGAGAGAGAGAGGAGAAGAGGTGCTTGATGGACTATTCAATGTCCTGGAGATTTTTTCTAAAATAAATATACATTGAATGAGGAAGAAAGAGCCACTGAAGCTACCGTTTTCCCCATTCCATTATGCCTCTTATATTTTTCTCTTTTCTTCTTCTCTTTAATTCTGATTCTTCTTCAAGAAAAAATAAAAATAGAATAAAGTCACACACACAACACAATTCGAATGGGTTGCCGGATGGGCTGCTGGCTGCTGGCCTGCTGCTGTATAGCACTCAAACGTCTGAACAAACGAAACACTCCCAGATGCTTTTATGTCTATGCTTACAGATTGAGTGAGCGCGCCAGAAACAGAGAAAGAGAAAGACAGAATGAGAGACAGAAAGGAGGCTCCTCTACACATTCAGATCAGATGCAATGATTTCTCCACTGAATTATAAATAATAAAATGGGGCCCCTTGACCTTATAAAGAAGAAGGAACGTCCGAAAAAAATGTATATGTATCTAAACGTGTATAGTGTTTCATCTCTATTTGCGCTCAACATACAAATGGGATACATCAGACGAAGGAAACCTATAATTTCTTTTTAAGGGGTTTCATTCGAAAGTTTTCCATCAGAACCGGACGTTCCAACGAGATTCCATAAGGTCAAAGACGTCTGAAATTTCTTATATATGGCCTATATTTATTTACGCAATAACGATTGAGTTTGTGACGTGTTTATATTTATTTATTTATTTGTTGACATTGCCGCCACCGTCTATTTTATTAATACCATTTATTGGTGTTCAACGAGGTGGAGACGACCGGACGGATGGATGCGGACGGACGCGGATGAGGAGAATAAAAGAAGCGAGTTAAAGGGGGGCTTCCATTTATTATTTCCCTGGCAACTCTTGGAAATTTATTTTTTCTTTCAATTTTTCCCTCTTTTTTGCTAGCAGCAACAACAGTAGTAGTAAGAGCAAAGAGCAGGTCGGCTTAGGAGACCGTTACGAAACAGCTGCAGCGCACAATCAAACGGAAAGAAATGAAGAAACTTATAATAAAAATCCAAGTCATTCTATCCTTGCTCCCTCTCTCTATTCTCTCTATTTAAGCTTTTCTTCCTTTCTCTTCTAGTACACAAGATCAAATAAATCAAGCATCGACGCGAATCAAGTGTGGCCAGCTCGTCATCATCCCAATGCACAGCATAGATTCACGGCAGTAGTGGGTATAGGTGTGCACAGGTGGAGAGGAGACTATTGGGGAGTACATCCTGCTGTCGGTTCCAATCCACGGATTACCGGCAGAAAAAAAAATCCAAGGTGTGCTGCTATACACTAAGTTCTTCGATCCAGCTGGTCGATTCGACAAGTTACCATCGCCTACTGATCATTGGTTCTGGCTTACGCTCCAAATGGCTATGGGCGTGTTTTTCTCCAAGTAAAGTGTTCTTTGTTCGTCTGGATTGTGCTTTGACTTTCCATTAAATGGTGCTAATGTTTGAACAGTTCTGTCTGGGAAGGGTCTGGATTTTTAATGCTTCTTACGACCGTCAGTTTGAACTGAGTCAGGAATAGAATTTAATTCCAACACACCGACAATATCTTTTATTCGACGGGTCGCATGGGCGAGGTCATATCTTTATCAAGCGAGTCGGGGGGTAAAGCGATCGGGTTAGAGCCTGCCGGCCAACATCCGGGAATGTCGCACGTATCGTTCTCCAGCAGCCAACAAGACCTTCACACGTCAACGGCTGTCGTTTGGCACCGAAAAAACACTAGTCAACATCCGCCACATCCCAAAGTTCCTTGGTTTCCCCTACAAAGTTAAAAAAAAAAAAAAGATATTGAACATTTGAACAAAAAAAAAAAGAGAAGGAATCGTAATCAAGCACTGGAATCGTTTCAACGTGCTTGGAAAGAAATGAAGAAAAATGGATCGGTATTTCGGTTTTGATGGAATGCCTCGCGTGAATGCATCAGTCAGCTCAGAACGGCCATTGATCGATCCTTCTTTTCTTTAACACATTTTTCCTCTTTTTTCCCCGTCTGCTTTCTTCCTGGATTTTCTCTCATTTTGTTTATAAGGCTATGCACAATAAAGGCACCACAGAATAGAACCCGGCACTTCTTTCAGCTTCGCCAACAGCCCGCGAATATCACGCGGCCGTGTAACGAATGTTGGACAGTTAATGAGCCTTCCCTCCCATCTGGCCCTCATCATAATCATCTTCTGAATTATTGTTTCTCTTCCACTTTTTCAACTTTATCCTCTGATCAGCGGATTTCCTTTTACCTTTTTGTTCTCCTCTCAACTTTCTTGTGCAAGCGGTTGTCCTTTTTTTTTCTTCTTAAAGAAAGATTTAAAAAATAGATTTCCCATTGCTCTTTTTCTATACAAGGTTCGATCTAGACGGTCGTTACAGGGCGGGAAGCAGTGCCTATCCGACTACAACCGGTTATCACCTATATACATAACAATATGTTTTATAATTGACTTGATTAAAGGCTCGTTCAGACTAGCACCCTTTTCTTATGTTTTGGGGTTATTATGTCACGAAAATTTTCAAAAACACCAGTTTACCAACTGGATGCAAAACCTTATCCCAGCGAATTTTTTCAGATTTTTTTTTACTTTTTTCCTTGAAAATTGACAAAGGACCCATCACTAGATCACGGTTGCACCAACTGGATGCGCCACGCAACCGTTTTCCCTTTGAAAACCCATCACTAGCCTACATACCCGGCTTTTCATATTTCAATTTTTATGCAATTTTCATTGTTGTTTTTTTCTTTTCGTTGTGAACCACAGACCTGTAAAATGCGCAATAAGCCTTTTGCGTCATTCAATGTTTTACGTCAATCAAAACAGTCATTCTCATTCTCTATTGACAAAACCAATTTTTAGAATTGACAGATAATGTTGATGATACAGGTGAACAGAAAACTTACCGATGACGATCAGAAACGGATGCAAAAGTTGCGCGTTTGTAAACTTAACACTTAAAACTTCAATCTCATTTAGTTCCTAGTAACTACTCTGTTGTATCTCATCAGTCTCCAGAAGAAAACATTTAAAAACGTCAAAATATGGGAAAAAATTAGAGGCAGAAACCTGTCTCCCTTTTTCTGCTCTCGATTAACATTGTTGTATGATTAAACCATATGAAGTGAGTAGATGTTTGTTTAAAATTTAGAAGAAAATAAGAAAAAAAAATAAGTACGGTAAAATAACTTTCCCTACACCATCAGTCTCTATAGTATGAAGAAAATCTATTATAGTATGCACACTAAAGTCTTGGAGAGCAGAATGGTGGTGGGGGAGACTAACGAGACCGATCGGAACAAAAGACAAAAAAGGAGAAACGATGATCCGAAGGCCTTTTGTTTTACTCCGAAACCAGAGTGAATAGCGCTGGCTGCTGAGAGGACGAAGAGAGATTGTTGTTTATATATGTATAAAGAGGAGCAGTTGTTGAACGAACGCTTATCATAGACACAGCCACACGCACAAGATGTACGGTGACTTGGCGGTCTTCCGACGGAGAGACAAGAGGGGTTCGTTTTCCCCTTTATAGATGCGATTCGACCAAAACAAAAAGACAATCGATGCCGCCGACAACACCAGGCCGTGCGCATAACTATTTTTCAGACTATTATTTATACTTTTTTTTTCTCTTTTCCTCCCTTTCGGTTGGTGTCTTTCAGCGTGGAAGTGGCGGCGGCGGCATCCCGCACACACGCACACACGCAAACACATCGAAACGGTGTTTTGTTTTCTTGTTCTTTTTATTATTTGGAGAAAATAAGCAACATTTCCAGCAACAACAACTCTTGTATTATTGAATGGTGATTCAATCCGAGACGACTCGATGAGATACACATATATGTTTTTTTCCCGGCGCGTCCATGGATTATAACCGCGACCAAAGAGTAAATAAATGATAAAATAAAAAAAAACTCTTGTGTTCGCAGCTTATTAACTTGGTTTCCAGAGAAACCAACAACACAACTGTCGGATTATTAGAATCCTCTTCAAGCATACTACTTATTCTTCTTTATTAATGAAAAACCCAGGAAAAATAAGAGATTTTTTCCTTTTCCTGGCCGCGAGAACGCATTCATTCCTTTGATGTGCGTTTCCAATTCAATTCATTTCGCCGGGGTGCTTTGGATTGAATTCTTCCTTTTCTGGGAGAACTCTCTCTCACTCTCTTCGAGACCCAGTTGGGAAGCAGCTACAGAGCCGCAGCCTTTTTTTCTGCCAATGAATCCCCAGTTCTAGTGAACGAAATTTCCCGGAATCGGAGCTGCGGGTGTTAATGAAAGGAGTCGGAGAAGCGGACGCTATATTTCTCTTATTCTATTTTCCCGGATGGGCCAACAACGGGAACCAACGTAGGGACGTGTTACTTGTATTTAAATCATCATCGCGGGTAGGGGGAAAACACAATTCAAAGATGCTGATAGATTCCCAGGACTAGATAGAATAAGGAATGAAGCAGCGAGAGATCGAGAAAAGCGAAGGTAAGAGAGAACGTGCCGAAAATGACGTCTCATGACTAATGGAATGTGTGTCTGTGTGTGTGTCTTGTACGCGCGCGGTTCGACACAAACAACATTCCCGGGCGGGCCAGGTGACCGCCGACACACGAAAAGTTGGCGCATCACGACACCGTAAGCGCGTCTCCAACTCCGCACTTCATTACTCAAAAACAATCGACTCATCTCATCTTCTTCTGCCTTCTCTGGTTTTCGTTCTGCCTCTCCATTTATTTGACGGAATATTTTCCTCACAAGAAAAAAAAAAAATGCCGCGCAAAATCACTCGTATCAGATCGGTTTCTTTTTTCTTTGTTTCCCCCCTTTTTTTAAATAATGGATAAAGATGGGACGAAAGAAAAACAAGATTCGTTGAACGTGGGGCACAACAAGGAATGCTCGTGATGAACGGTTTCTTAGATCCAACTATCCAAGTTGCTCAACTGCCTCCCCCCCCCCCCCAAGAAGATGATGTCTCTGTGTCAATCACAAGATCGTCTACGGATTCCTTCTTGTCTTCATGTCTAATAAAAATATGCGAAAAATATACTCTCGGATTCCAATCCTGTCTTGTTGTTTGGACTTCAAAAATAACGCTCTCACTCATTTACTTCATGCGGTGCTTTCGTAGAATTTTAATTTTTAAACTCATTGTGTAATACCATTTGAATCGAGAAACGTAGGCTACCCCGCTTTTCTTGTAAATTTCCTGCTTGCGCTTACTGCTTCCACGACTACTCCCGTATTCTGGCTACTCCGACTTATTGGCGTCACCTAGTGTGCATGTGCGTAACTGTATGTAAACGCTTCTTTACGAAAATGTTACCAGAGCCGACTTTCGTGAGAATCTAGAGAGAGATTTTCTACTTAAGATAAAATCTTGTTCTATAAGCATGATTTTTGGGGCGCTTAAACTAATGTAGAAACAAGATAGCGAGTCGTCGTATTTTAGTCATTAGGATTCTGGACTTTTTTACTGTGTTGAAACGGAAAACGTGATTACATTACAAAATCTTTATTATTTTATTTTTAACTTTGAAAAGGCGCTTGAGTTCTTGTTTCTTGACGAAGAGGAATTAAAGATTATCAACGTTGCCATATTTACGGCCTGCGCGTAAGTTTGCTAGTGACAACTGGCAACGTAGACTGTAGTCTGTAGATGTTTAAGCGGTTCTTCGATTGTTTTGAATTGCACGTTATACTCTGTCTTGTTTCTTTATCGAATCTCATCCACTCTCTTTCTTAATATCTGAAACGACCGAGACAATTAATTGTCGACACTCTTATCGTTTGTGAAAAGTGAAAGGTTTCAAGGGTTAATTTTGTTGTTTACGCTGTAAGCACAGGTAAATGCGTAGACAATTATTGAGAGGGAAAAATTTATTACAGTCGATTCTATTTTCAGAAAATGAAGTACATTTTGGTGACTGGTGGTGTAATTAGTGGAATTGGCAAAGGAGTTATCGCCAGTTCAATTGGCACGATCTTAAAGCACTGTGGGCTTCATGTTACATCCATCAAGATTGATCCATACATCAACATTGATGCAGGAACGTTTTCACCATTTGAGCATGGTGAGGTTTTTGTCCTTGATGATGGTGGAGAAGTGGACCTCGATCTTGGTAATTATGAAAGATTCTTGGATGTTACTCTCCATCGTGACAACAACATCACAACTGGGAAAATCTACCAACAAGTCATTGAATGTGAAAGAAGGGGGGACTACTTGGGAAAAACTGTTCAAGGTCAGCCCTGTTTCATTATATTCAGAGATTTTTCAATGTTACTTTGTTCTATTTAATTCTAATCTTTTTTCTTTCAGTTGTTCCTCATATAACTGATGCAATTCAAGACTGGGTGGAAAACGTTGCTAAAATACCTGTTACTGATGATGAAAAAGAGCCTGAAGTGTGTATCATTGAGCTTGGAGGAACTATTGGAGACATTGAAGGAATGCCCTTTGTGGAGGCTTTCAGACAGTTTCAGTTCCGAGTGAGCCATGAGAGTTTTTGCTGTGTTCATGTTTCACTGGTTCCCCAAGTAAGCCTGTAGATATCTTATGTATCACATGATTAACCTAACTCTTGATTCATTTTGCAGCCTAAATCAACAGGCGAATCAAAAACCAAACCAACTCAAGCTAGTGTGAAGGAATTGAGAGGATCTGGGTTGTCTCCAGATTTAATTGTCTGTCGTAGTGAAATGCCCATTATTGATGAAGTTAAACAGAAAATATCCAATTTCTGCCATGTTAAGCCAGATAGGGTAGGAATTTAAATGTTCATTAATACCTGTTAAGGATCAAACCACATTTCCTTAATATTCAGGTTATCTGTATCCATGATTGCACATCAACATACAGAGTGCCTTTGATGCTGGAAGAACAAGGGTTGATCCAGTTTTTTAGTGAAAGACTTCAACTTAACATAGCTCAAGCTGTTCCCCGGCCCAAAAAATTCATGTGGAAATGGAGGGATCTGGCCGATCGACACGACAATGTTCGTAAGGTTGTTGAAATCGCGTTAGTTGGAAAGTATACTCAGTTGGAAGACGCCTATGCCTCCGTCACAAAGGCCTTGCAGCATTCTGCTCTCTTTGTAAATCGTCGATTGATTCTCTCGGTACTTACATTTCAAATGTCACCTATACGAGTTTGGCGCATAATTATACGTGTCCATATAGTTTATTGAAGCTACAAGTCTTGAGGAAGCCACCAAAACAGAGAATCCTGTCAAGTATCATCAGGCGTGGCAGATTTTGTGTCGCAGCGAGTACTTCAGTTATCCACTTATTAAGAAACTTCAGTATGTAATCCTTTTAATCTGTCTGGCAGAGGGGTTATTGTCCCTGGTGGCTTTGGTAAACGAGGAATGCAAGGCAAGATTGCTGCTGTAACTTGGTGCCGTACGACAAAAAAACCTTTCCTTGGTGTATGCTTAGGGTTGCAAGCTGCAGTTATTGAATTTACCAGGCATGTTTAGCGTCACACCTTATATGTTATTTTCCTAATGGTTTGTTTCTGCCATCCTAGAAATGTAATGAGTTGGAAGGATGCCAACTCAACGGAAATTGATCCCGATACTCCTTATCCAGTTGTGATAGACATGCCCGAGCACAACTCTGGTCAAATGGGCGGCACAATGCGTCTGGGAAAACGCACTACAATTTTTCACGGGGATTCCATCCTTAGTAATCCTTAATAACATGATTTTTTTTTATAGATTACCACAAATTACATTCGATTTACATTACAGAAAAGCTGTATGGAAACGTTGGAGCCATAGATGAACGTCATCGTCATCGATACGAAGTCAACCCACAGTTAGTTGATAAAATTGAAGCGGCGGGTCTTCATTTTGTTGGTATAACTAACGCAAATTTTCCGTTAAGTTTCTTTTTCAAAACGTAAATTGTTTGTATTTAGGGCGAGATGATACCGAAACTCGTATGGAGATAATGGAGCTGCCAGTTTCTACTCATCCTTATTTTGTAGCCACCCAATACCATCCAGAATACATTAGTAGACCACTGAAACCATCGCCACCTTATCTGGGACTTCTTTTAGCTGCAGTGGGCAAACTTCAACCTTATTTGAACAACGCCATGTCATCCAACACCACATCAGAAGATGGAGAGAATTCAGGTACGAATTATACATAAATATTTTCGGTTCGAACATTAAAATCTTTTTTTGTTCTTCTTATACAGATGACGATATTGCTGGAATTCTCCGGCGCAATTTTAGTAATGTTAGTTTATCCGGAGCTTCGGCCTCCTCCACTCCTTGTCACTTAAGTGTCAAATCGTCAATACAATTGCACACCGACGGTTAACCAGCGATATGAAATATTAATGAATTGATAAGAAGTTAATTTTGTGAAATTATTGTTTCACTTTAATTGGAATTGTGGTTTGTGAAAGTGTGATCTTATTAGAAAATGCGGCAATACAATACAAGCTTTTTACACTTCTCTGGCAACGTCGTTCTTTAATACATTTGCTCTTCTGACCGACGACGATTCAGGCAGTGACGTGTTCTTGGACTCGACAGTCGGCATAGGTTTTGAGTGTGTAACATTGTAAGATAAGCCTATAAGTTTGTGTAACCGGTCTCTTAGTTTCAAAGAGTAATATGGCCTCAGAAGAAAGCACCAATCCTCAATGGAATTTAGGGGGCAAATTGGTGATCAAGGTAAAACAAAATGTAGATACACATGAAAAGTCAGGATTAAACTTTCTATTTATTAGGCACAACTTGATGATGATATCCGGCGCATTCCTATTCATAATGAAGATATCACGTTGGACGAATTGTTGTTGATGATGCAACGTGTGTTCAGAGGGAAATTGTCAAATTCTGATGAAGTGTTATTGAAGTACAAGGATGAAGGTAACATCATAACATCATTAACAGATAATTGATGATTCCATTACATGTTTGGCTTATAGATGGAGACTTGGTGACTATTTTTGACACCACAGATGTGATGAGTGCTATTCAGTGTAGTCGTACTCTGAAGCTCAGGGTCTTGGTCAACAATAAAAATGAAGAGTCAGCTGAGCCAAAGCATAATAAAGGAGTTGCAAATATAGTTGCCATCAAGAGGGAACTGTCTGGCATCCGTGATCGTGTCATACACTTGCTGGATCAACTGGATATTGCTCCTCAAGAATCACCTAATAGAGATTCACCACCACAAATTGAATCAGACAAGCAACCCATTCAAGCAGTCAAACCCACCCCAATTCATGCCAAAGAGTTTGACCCTTACCAACAGCAAAATGATATTGGGAAAGAAACAGATAAGGTTTCTGAAGCTTTTGGAGTTGAGGCAAACAGCTCGAGTGAGAGTGCAACTGCTGTCCCGAGACCACCAATCGCCGGAATTCAACCTACATTGGGTGCTGCTGCTGCCCCACCCTTGGCCTCTCAAATGCCAACCGCTGGAATGCAACAGTTGGGCCAGCAACAACTCCCTCAACAACAGGGGATGCAGAACAATACCCAGCATCCGATGCAGCAGCCTCAACCGGCAATTGGATCTCCTTACCCTACTCCGGTTTACCAGCAGCAAGCACTTGGGCAGCGATTCCAACCCCCACAGACATCAACCACTTACACTCTATCGGCTCAGCAACCATCCACTTACCCCCAAGCTGGATACAGTCCCCAACCACCAATCCAACAACAGCCGTACACACAGCCCATGCCATATAATCCACAAGGATCCACCCAGCAGCAGACTCAACCGCAAGTCCCGCCAGGTCAACCAGGCGCTCCAGCTTATAGTGGTGCTAGTCAGCAGACGCAGGCTTACAACCCTTCAGCAGTTCCATCGCAGGGACAGACACTCGGACAGCCGTTGGCACAGGGGCAAAGTGGATTTAACTATTCTGGATATCAGCCTACCGCTACAACTCCCAACAACAATCCATACAGTCGTGGTGCACAACCAGCGCCACCTTATGCTAGCCGACCTCAGCCGCCACAATATCGTTAAGCGAGTTATGATTGTAGAAGAAGCAAAAAGAAAGAGCCCTTTACCATATTTTCGGTTGTATCTTTCAAGTTAAAAAAATGTACTTTATAGCGTCTTTTGTTAATTTCTTTGGTTTTTTTTTTAAATTTTTTTTCGATAACTCCTTCCCAAGTGCTTTGAGGCAATAAATGATAACTGCATCCTTATTTGTTGTCACTTTCTGAAGAAGTCTTTACGGTCACGGTAAGTTTATTCAAAAACATTGCCACAATCAGATACAGTACAGGTTAAACCTTAGTTATAAACCTTAGTTATCGTCATCTTCGCTGGCTTCATTTTCGCTTTCCTCCTCAGACATATCAAAGTCAACTACTTCATCCGCGATATCTTCACCTTCTTCGATTTCATCATCTTCCTCTGTCACTGCAGTCGACTTTGTACTTATATTTAGTTTCTTTTTGGGCTCTTCAACTGTCTTTTGGGCCTTTTTCATGCTCTTTTTAATAGATTCGTCCTGATCTTTAGATTTCTTTTTCACTTCCCGCTCTTCCTTGAGCAAGAAACGGTTTTCGTCGTCCTCGTCATCAGACATATCAGACGGGAAGAGCTCGTCGAATTCACCATCGGCGTCACTATCATCTTCTCCATCATCTTTGGACTTCAAGACCGTTTTCTTCATGAATGGAATACCGGCTTCTTTGTCATTCTAAAAGATTCACGAAAGTTGAGAAAATAGTTCAAAAACGCTTAAGGAAAGTACTATATACCTCTGGCTTTTTCGCAATTTTGATGGCCATTTCCCTGTCTCTCATTTTCTTCCATGAAGTGTGGTAATTAGTGAGCGGTGTGCCCGTTTGCTTAATTTGGTTTTCAAGTGCTAGAACAGCCTTAGTATCGGCCAACTCAAAGTGAACTTGGGCACGCTGTTTTTCAATAAACTGGACCGTCTCTTGAATTTTTTCCATGAGTTGCTTCATTTTTTTTGTGTAGTTAGAAAGGGGGCATTTTTTAATAAATTGCTTTAGTTGTAAGATGACGGGCAAGGCGATTTCAGGAAAGGCGGACGAGTGTGACTGGCATTGCAACGATTCAAGCAGGTGATCATAGAGTAAGTCAACTATGGCGTCTCTGTAACCGCTTTCGCCCATCTGGGATTGTGAAACTCGTAAAACGCAACTAAGTTCAAGAGGTTTCATCGAAGTTTTGGATGGTTTCTTTTCAAACTTGTGATTTTGTAGAATCTGATCATCAAAAAATATATATTATAAGCCAACCGAAATCAACATTAGTTCACGCTTTGGTACCTCTAACAAAAACGGCAATACTGGGATGTAAACGCCCGTATCTGCTGAGAGATGGTTCAGGATGTTTACTACTTGAAATCTCAGTGGATAATATCGACCAGTTGGCACGAGATTTATCGTGCCGATTGCAATCTAACAATCAAGGAACGTGTTAGTTTTTCCTAGACGTAACTACAGATGTCACAAATTACCTGTACGAGTGGATACAGTAAAGGTTTTAACAATTGGCTATCGGGAAGAGCACCCAGAAGGGCACCCCACAAATGCAGACAATGGACAAATTGCCAGTTGTAAACGGTCATGACGGCATCCTGCAAATTATAATTGATGTAACAAATAATTTGACATACAAAAGGATTAAAAAAAAAAAACCTTTTTCTTTGACGTTATAGCATTTCTCAAATGGATTGCTAGTTGGCGAATGTAAAGAAAAGCGTGCTTGTAAGTCAAAGCTTCTTGAAGGGCCATCAACTCCACGAGAGAACGACGCATAAAGTTGATAACGGGCCATGTGGATGGGGAAGTGAATTTGCAATTTCGCGCATAACTTAGATACATGGCTATTAAAGAATATTAAAATTGTTGTAAAATTCGCATAAAGAATGATAAGAGCGCAGAAGAGAAGAGAGTATAAAATTACCTTTAATGATTGGTTCAAGTAGCTGTCCGGGTAGTGTACGAGCTAATCTCAGAATAGACAAGAAAGCAAGAACTCTAACTGTATCCTCGGCAGAGCACCAAACTGTAACCAAACGTTTGCATAGTACGCGCGATAACTTAATAAAGGCTGCGTAAAATGGAATCAATTGATGGACATGCTTGAGGATAACCGACAAAAGTGACGATTCCGTCAAAGATCCCAACAACTAAAAACGCAAAAAAATTTCAAAAATGTCCTTATTTCAAACACGGAAAAATATTTCTTACCCGAATGACATCAGCTAAATAAGATTTAACGTGCAGTCTAAGCTTAGTCCAGCTTTTGCATTTCTCCAAATTAAGCTTCTCGTCATTTGGTGACTTGAGAAACCTTTTCAAAGCGGGAATCAAATCGACAATGCACAATCGGACTACCGCATTGAAGGCTATTTAAATTACAAAAGTAAAACAGTGCAACTTAATAATGATGAAAGTTAATTATTTTGTAATAAGTTGAAAATACCAGCACTTCCTTGGACAACAAATTTTGTTGCTCCTTCTTTCTCTTCAGTGACTGAATGCACAGCGCTTCGAAAAGCACTGACAACGTCAACAATCGTTTTCAGGCTTCTGTAAATCAAACAAGCTAAAATAAATTGAATGAAACCAATATTATAAAATCAATATACTTGGGATCCTGAAGTTCCTGTTGCCATTTATCCACCATGCTTTGAGTGATGACATTTCCCTGTCTTTTGGCAGAGCTTTCTTTATCTTCAAAATCTGATTCATCACTGCCCACTTCCAGTTCTTCAGGTTTAGGCAGTTCATGAAGCTGTCCTCCTCGTTCATCATCTTCACTGTCACTTGAACCAAATTCAAGAAGTTCACGGTCATTTTCAGACAGAAATTGGTAAAATTCAGGGTCAGTATTTTTTAGTTTATCCAATGTTTTCTTGTGCTTCTTCACAGCTGTATTTTCATCTTCATCGCTTTCTTCCTCAGAATCTTCATCTTCTTCTTCATCACCTTCATCCATGTCAGCATCTTCTTCGTCTTCTTCTTCCATTTCGTCTTCACCTTCAATGTCAGATTCAACATCTTCTGATTCTGCATCTGAGATCTCAGCAGAAGAGTCGACTGATTCGTCTTCAATGCTAGAACTATTGTCTTCGCTCGCTGATGAGTTGATGAATTCGTCCAGACTCAAGCTCGCCCATTTCTTATCGACAGGAGTTATTGCGTTTCCACTTAATTTGGGGGATTTACTTTTTAGTGTAGTCTTCAAAGAGTTCACCTTGACTTTACCCCCAGCTTTGCCGTTTAACTTGATTTGCTTCTTCATTTTAAACACACGTGACTGTCAATGCTAAAATGTAATGACGTGCAAGACCCAAGTTAGTTCCAACACGTGTTCTTCTAACCAAAGCAGACGACACAGCGATTCGATAGGCTTTTGTTTCGGACGTTGGTTGTTCCTTGTTCGCATGGCGATTGGTCGAAATTCGAAATCAACTCGTACGTAAAAATGTCATACTTAAAGCACTCTCTACTCCTAGGTAATAATACCTGGGTAATAATACTTATAAAAAACTACTATACTAGTGTTATTATATAAGAAATTACGTTCAACTACGTACCGAAATTAATGTTTTAGATTCCAGTACGTTGTTTCACTAACTGTATAATAAAAAGGTAATATATGTCTCTAAAGAAAAAATTCAGAATTGTCATGACTATAAAATCTTTTAAATTAAAATCAACATATTAAGTTTTCTTTGTAATAGTTGCTTATTAAAGATGAGAAATACGAGACATAATGGGCATCTGCCTTGGCAATCAGCACATAGCATTGTATTCAGTATTTGACAGTTCCAAGATTATTAAATAGTATGAGTTTTTATCATACTGAGCCTCTCATTGGAGGTGAGACAAGAATAACACCATCTCCACGAACAAACAGCATGGGAATGTTGCGTTTGGTTGTTCGGTAGACTTCCTCATAAGTCTCTTCATCAATTTCTACTGTGGTGACAGTCTCTTCTACTTCTCCTAGAACCATGTTCAAATGCTGGTCATATGCCTGCATTTTTTAAAAAAGAGAAAAAAAAAAGATTACTGAACTGCAAGTGACAACTGAATATATCACGGAAATAATACATGCAGCCTTCCTCTCAGCTCTCGTTCGTTGCGCATTTTTACATAAATTCTCTCGTCAAGACTCAAACGGATCAAGTCAAGTGGCTCTTCCACCGTAATAACAGGTGCCTACATTTTTTAACATCGGGAAAAGGTTGAATAAATGTAATTTTGGGGAAAATGTGGAGATGTATACAATACCGAAGTTTCGTTTTCGTCCGCCATATTGTGAGTGATGCAAGTATCAAGTGAGCAGAATCGTCGCCAGAAGGCGTTAGGAGGCTACTTTGATGCCAAATTTCCCCCCTCTCTTGTATTCTTGACTAAACGTCACCCCACAAGTTGTTTTGTGTGCCAGTGTTCTTTCTTGCATTTTCTACATGATTCTCTACTATATATTGGATAGAATTTTATCCATCGAGCTTGTATCGTAGTAAATAATTTTAGCTCAATTGTGATGCGCTATCAGGTTTTATAAACGAGTAAGGCAATCAAAGAGCAGGGATTGAAGTTGTGAGGCTATAGCGCGCGATTCGGGTGTTTTGTGAAATCCTCCATCCATGGGGAATTGCTGCCCTTGTGTTAAAAGTGAGACGAACACCAGATCATCCGTTGCTCCAGGAAATTATTCTCTCTCATCTAGTAAACTTGAAGACTCTGGTAATTTGAAGCTACTTAAATTGTTCCCTATGGCTTTTAACATTCTGTTTTGTTATTATGCATACAGAAACATACCACCCATCACGATCTGAGGAGCTAGAGGACTCCAGTTTGGTCATCAGCTCCGAAGTATATGTGAATGGAAGTGGTTTGGAAAACAGAGACAGTAAAGGGGAGATGCGTAGGCCCTTTTATGTGCTCATTCCACCACTGGTTGGAAGAGGAAGTAATAGCTCAGGTGAATACACATGCATTGTTGTCTTTGTAATCACTAATAGTAATATCCACTACTCCTAATATACCTCTATTTTTTTTTAAGCAGGTGATATCAAGAAGACAAACAACAATACCATTAATGGTGCATTGAGCAATGGTGGAATGGGGAATGGAACAAGTGCAGTGGAAGTGTCAGAAAACAATTTAGTTACATTCTATGAAAATTATTGTGGAAATACTGAAGATCAGCGTGATGATGCCATAACTGCTGATGGAATACTTCACTTGTGTGCCGATTTAGATCTTGCGGCAGACGATTTTCGTATTTTACTCTTTGCCTGGAAGTGCGACGCAGCTCAAATGGGCAAGCTCAGCAAACAGGAATTCTTACAAGTAATAATTATAAATGATTTCTAATAAAAATATGCTGATACATTTTAAAACATTTAGGGTTGCCGTTTATTAAGAACAGACTCGGTTCGTAGTCTCAAATCCAGTTTGGAGCAACTGGTGAAAGAAGTAGAGGACAGTGAAGTGTTCAGTGACGTCTACCGCTATGCATTTCGCTTCGCGTTGGATGTAGAGTGTGGTCAACGTTCTTTACCTGTCGACGTAGCCGTCTCACTGTGGCGGCTGGTCTTTACTCATCGACCCGTCCCTCTCCTTGAACGTTGGATCGAATTTCTTGAGCAGACCCCTCCACCAGTTCGAGCTATACCCAGGTACGAGGCAAAAAGTATTGAAACTTTATAGTTAATACATAGATTAATTAATTAATTGTATTTCATAGGGATACATGGTGCATGTTTCTTCATTTAGTGGATGCTGTTGGGAATGATCTGTCCCGTTATGACGACACAGAAGCTTGGCCTAGCCTTTTCGACGATTTCGTCGAATGGGCCAACGATCGAGCCAACCAAAACGTGTTGCACGCCAAGGAAGAGTTACACTGATGGTGATCCTCAGACTTTTCCCGTATTCTTCTCGCTTTGTTGTATTAAGTTTTGCTCTTCTCGCCTTGAATCGTTTCAGTTGATAAATTAACCGTGTTCTTATTAAGAATCGATGAATTGCTGGATGAGTGAATGCGCATTTGTGTCAATTTTGTCTAATTTGAATCTTCGTCCACCCTGACTCTCATTTACTATGAAAACAATATCTGCTGTGATTCCTTGACGATTTGTTTTGCCGTATACTGAGTACTGACCTGCCCATTTTTTTTTTTTTTTTTTTTTTTAGAATCCGTTACTCTTGTTTATTTCATGAAATGTCGGTGTCTTTCTCATACAACCTCTTTTTTCTCCATCTGTTTGTACGGTAGTTTGAGAACAAAATGTGTCTTTTGGTGAGCAACGTGTTGATTTGACCATGATCACTCTAGAAGAGTACTGTAATGGTAACTACACCTTTCCCCTCTTTCCCGAACGTAACGTACCGTAAGCCTGTCTGTGTGTGCGTTTCTGTAAAATCGATATTTTTCCTGTGACCGTTGATTGCTTTCTCTTCTTTGTTAATGTACGATTCTTAGACCACATGTGGATGAAGAAGAACAATACAGATGTGAGATAAGTCTTTGGCTTATCCAGGAAAGACTAACAATCTTTGTTTTTATAATCCTGCGGGTTAAGAAAAAGGAGACCGAGTTTGGCCTCTAAATGTAGACGAAATGAAAAGGGATGAGCCAGTGAAAATCACCTATCCGAAGAAATGAAAACAAATTCACGAAATGAAATGATATTCCTTCTCTGAAAAATTCATACAATCCATTTTGGGTTACATGTTTTCATCAAAAAAGAAAAATTACATCTCAATCTGTCATTAATATTTATTTCGTTTCTTTATTAGCTAATTTTCTAGTAATCTATGTTACCACGCCAATTGAACATTCCACACAAGGCGCTTGTCCTATTCGCCGCTGTTGTGCTCAGTGCGTATCACTCAAAACACAAATTAATGAATAAGACCATAATATGCTTGTTTTAAATAAAAACCCTTCGACATCCTCCTAGCGGAGCGACGGAAGTCAGCATCACACGGCGCTGGACCCGCTGGTCACAAAAGTCATGAGATGTTTTCGTCATCTTGCCGATAGGCGGCTTTAAAAGATAGACTGTTGACGATAGTCACCGCAAGGGGAGAGCCCGACTTTCAGTAAGTAAACAAGAGGCGCCGTTATTTCAAAACGTATAACTCATCTTTTTTTAACTTGACTTCGAGAGTTTTAACTCCACATGTCGTTTAAATGAATCCCTCTAAACCAAATATGAGGTAACAATTGTTGTGGAAAACAAAAAAATCACCAAAACACAAAGAGTCGACTTTATTTACTTTTCTGTTTCAGGACTCGGAAAGTGGTTAATTACTTAGCTATGAATGGGGATGATTCAGACGACAGTGGTGATGATTTCAAGAATCGTGTCAACAAAGCTCACACACCTTCTGCTTCAGCTACACCTACCAAACCTTCAAAATTAAATAAGCTAAAGCTAGGAGCGAGGAGGGAAAACAAAGTGCCTATTAAACAGAATGATTCTTGTTTCACCAAGCTCAAGTCCAAGGGCAATGAAGTTGATCAGGAGACACCAATTAAAGTATTGTTGTTTCATTTACTTACCTACTTGTCTCATGTTAACCTGGCATATTAGCCTTCTTCACTTCCAGGATCAAACACAGTGGATGAAATTAATCTTTCAGTTGCTGAACCAGACTTAAATATTCATAGCATTTTTTCACAAGAGACTGTCATTGATTCCTCTTGTGAATGCCAATCATCACAAGAAACTATTGATTCATCTTCAGAACCTCCAAGTCCTGCAAGCTCAACTGTTGAGCTACTTGCTGTGGAAGAACTAGTCAAACCAAATGAAATTTCAGTTGCTGAAAATGTCAAGTCTAAGCCCTTGAAAGTAAACAGGGTAATCAAACGACACATCATTGATGAAAGTGATTCAAGCCCAAATGCAAAAAAGAGTAAGGTGGAAATCAATGAAGATGAAAAACAGGGTGGCTTCCATGATACTGTTAGTCCTTCCAAAACTACTACCCAGCAACTGCCTTCATGTGTGGTACTAATTGATAAATTGCCCAAAAACCTCAGCCCACAATTAGGAAAATCTACTGTTCATAACACATTACCAATCACTCATCAAATTCATCTATCAAAAGAAACATCAACACAATTATTGGAAGACAAGTTGGAAGAAGCTTCTGTTCCAAAAATCGCTACCCTTGATATTGCTGAAACCTCCATAAAGGAAGCAACCAAAATTAAGCAAGTTTTTGAGGCCATTCCAACAGTCACTGCAAAGTTGACAAAAAAGGCTACAAAAGCCATAGGCCAACATGAGTTACAAAGTAACAAGCCTGATAATTCGCGAATAAAAAGTAATGCTACAAATCTCAATGAAAAGAAAGGCAAATTAAAGACTACGTCTAAACCAGTAGCAAATGGGAAATCGGCGAATTCTCCATCGAAAATCGACAAAGAGCTTCGTAACCGAGTTCATGATTCTTTAGAAAAAATCAACATACCAAGCAAGGACATCAAAACAATAGAGCATGTTGATATTATCAAACAATCAAGCCCCCCATCGAAAAAGTGTCCAACAAAAACTCCGCAATGGAATCCACCCGGTAATAACAATTTATTTAAGTATTTATTTCAATGACCAAAGCATACAAATTTTTTTTCTAATTCTCCTTGAAATTCTCGAAGGAAAAGCAAGCGGTCCAACAACTCCATCTAAAGGAAGTTCTCCTGCGATCGGACTTCGACTAGGTTTATCACGCAACCGGCGAGCGAATAAACCCTTGCACCCAGATGTGAAATTAAAGATCTAACACCCTTTGGGATAAGTTAACTTCAGTTGCAGTGTTAGATTATTTATCTTTCCCACCGTTTAGTTAGAACTGTACTACATGGGACTTCTAAGTTGCCATTTCCTCTAATGGTACTGTTCTTTGTTTTATAAATTTCTTGATAGAATTAGGGAATGGATGGATTCCTTGTATTTCCTGATTGCTCAAAAATGATTTCGTCTTTACACTTCAATGTCCACTGTTTTTCGTGGGGTGTGAATAAGATCAGTGAGGTTATAACTGGGAGCACAAGGTTGCACAAGGAATAACTTGGTCATTTACCCTGTTCCACTTCAGGCCACAGTTTCGGCTTTCACGGGCGACAGAATTTCAGATGAACTTGGAGTATCAGTACTACATTTCCACAGGCCATACGATTTACCTACTGTCGTTTGCCATAAGCGGAGGGTTCCATCCTCTGATCCAGATGCATAAAGTTCACCGTCAGGAGAGAATCTCACACAATGGACTGGACCGAAGTGACCTACATATAACGATGGCTTGGATTGAACAAAATCCAATAATTTAGCGATTAAAAACAAGTGCTACCTTTAAAAGATTCTAATTCCTGTCCATTGGAGTAATCCATTTTATACATTTTAAAGTCTTCGCCACCACAGACGAAGACGGAGCGCGAAGGGTGCAAGGAGGCCGAATGAACTTGGCTAGGCACTTGATATTCTTTGATCTTCTCAAAACTGTACATTAAACAAATTGATTATAGGAATTTTAGCAATCATATTTTTTAATGTGCATACTTGGTCGTGTTCCAAAAGCTGACTGTATTTCCACTCGCGACCGTTAATATGGAATCATCACTGGAAACTTCAATACCGTTAGGAATCGAGGCAAAATCTATACGATGAATTTCCTAATTTTTTTAAAATTAACGATAACTGTTGTTCTGCGTTCCCCAACATATGATCAATACTCTTACTTTTCCCGTTGAACGCTCCCAGAACCTGACAGTTCTATCGTCGGCGCAGCTTACAATCTTCTCCCCTTTACCAAGAAATGAGATGTGCCTCAATCCAGATGTATGGCCAGAGATTATAAAGGGGTCTAAATCATACAAATTATTACTATTTTTCTTCAGGCAAAATTCAACTAAGCTAATTACCTGCAGTTGGATTGTTCAAGTCATAAATACGTAGGAGTTTTTCATTGCTTCCAGTTGCAAGCAAACTCCCATCAGGGGAGAAGGCCACACATTTGACGATATGCTGATGTTGAAAGGAATAAACTTCTTCGCCAGTTACAGCATCCCAAACTTTTGCAATGAAATCAGCAGCACCTGAAGCAGCTTTGCTGGCATCTTGGCTTAGAGCAACTCCCCACACAGCTCCTTTATGGCCCTCGAATGTACCCAACCAGTCACCAGTATCTCCTTGCCTGATCATAGGTTTTCCATCTAACAAAGGCAATAATAATTTCAGGAATATAATTATAGACCCAACTTCCCAAAACTGGGCGACACGCCTTACCTTTACACGCTGAAATAAGAAAATAACCTTTCTCGGTAAAACCACTGAAAGCCAAATCGACGACTGGCCGAGTGTGGCCACTGCACGTCAGGGGTGTTTGTCGTAGTGTAGTAGGAACTGCCATGATCTCAAAGTAATTTAATACAATTTTATACGTTTAGAAAATTACTTGATTAGACAGTCAAACTACAAAAGAAGCCAAATTTAGGGGATTTGATGGTAAATTTACAGCCCCTTGGCTAACTTTTTTGCAGGTCGTGTCGTGTTGCCGACACACACAGTTCACTTTTCAGCCGGGAGTGACAATGTCGCCATCTATGATAGGGCCTACATACATACGATTTTCGGATAGGAAGCGTTTGTTCTATGAAAGACGTCACGCGGATAACAAATGGAATAATGAAAATCCCCTGACTTTTTTACTTTTCTTTCTCATTTTGCAAATTATATGTTTCCGTTTTCATAACTACTAGATCTCGAAAAAGCAATTGTTTGGCCCAAATGTCCCTAAGTGAAACTTTAATCCTAATTCCGATGTATCGAGTTTTAAAATGGAAGATTAAATAACAGTGGTGCTTTCCTAGAGGTATTGTATGGCTTTCGGCCTCTATGCTTACTTTAGTTGACAAGGGCTAGTCATAGTTCTTGTCTCGCACGTCATCGGGCGTCATTGAGCGGCTTGTATTTAATGATTAAAGGGTCTTGTCCGTACCTTGTTGCGTACGGACTAAGTGAATTAGGAAAAGATAGTCGCGATCTTTCTATGGAACGGATAATAAAAATCAAATTTCTAAATAATATGGATGCCCTCATTTTCGAACTGCACCAGTTCCGATAGTCTCTGCTATTCATGTATACGAGAATACATACCCTGAAGGCATTTGGTAGCCATGACTACCAAATCGAGCATCTACCCCTTGTAAACATTTTTTTACAAGTGCATTCTTGAGCTGGTGTACTAGGCTTGTTTTGGATACCTGTTTGGAATTTGATGCTATGCTTGAAGATGTAAAAAGTTCATTTTGTGTGTGGTAGTTTCCCTAATAGTGACTTTCATCACTTTCTTACATTTTAGAAAAAATCAACGTCTCCAATTAAGAGCAATGGGACGAAATCGACTTCGCGTTTTAAGAAACAAGGTGGTTGGGCGGATGAAACACAAACCAACAGCACCAACAGAGCTTTCAGCGCATTGTGTGTTTCCATATTTTCATTTTCTTTGATTGTAAAACTTAACGCGCAGTTATTTTTTTTTTTTTCAGAGAAAAGCGGTTTTCTTCAATTAAGTTGAAAAAACAAGATTCTGAAGAAGGTGGCAAATTTTATCATTATCTTAAAGCCATGTCAAATAAATTTTTAAAAACCCTTATTTCAAAATTTTAGATATTCCAGTTATTCCAGCCAGCATAGATCCAAATCATGAAGAAGAAGTGGATACTAACACAAATAGCCTGAAAATGTTTCTTTTGTTGTTTATTATGAGTAAAAAGAAAAATCACATAATAAATAGTGGTCTTTAATATTTTAGGGAAAGTCATAACAGAGCAGCTGCTTACAAAGAGCTTAATGCTAACAGCAATTCTAAACAGAATTTAGCACAATATCTGGATGGGGTTGATCTTCGGATTTTAACAAAGAACATTTTACCAGAATCTCAACTAAAAGAAGTACTGTTTACATTTCAAATTAGATCATATTTAGGATTACAGCTAGAAGGTTTATACATGATTCCATTATTAATTTTTCTACAATTCAGGCAGATATACCATGGAATTGGGACGTTTTATTTGCTGAAATGGTGCCTGAACTATCTTTGGATAAAGATAAAAGTTCTGTTTAGATAACTATACAAGAAATCCTCTCATAACTTTGTATTTTGGGGACATTCTAATACATAACAAGTCACTAAACAAATCCCAGTGCAGTTGCAATATTTGCATATTCTTTTGTGCTGCTATATTACAGCTTCCAAAACATTTTAATAGCATTCACAATCCCCACATCTGAATAGATAAAATAGAATAGCCCACCAAGAGTAAATGCAGAAAGTCCATAGACAAGAGCTACTCCCAGTTTTGCTACTGCAGGGCCAACAATTTTCGGTCTCAAGTAGTCAATTACAATGGTCTCCAAGCCCCTATACAAAGCAATTTTACAATTATTTACAATTGTACATAGTTAGATTTCTGAAAAAAATTGTTCTTGCCAATGAGCATGTAGAGTGAAAGAAAAGGCCAACATGTAATCCATAGCTGCAGAAGGAAAAATAAATGCTGCAGGAACAAGAGGAACTAAGGCAAGTGCCAATCCTCTTTCTATGGTCCACAATTTTGTGTGGTCATCTGCTGATTTGCAAGAAGCTGTTTCAGCAAAAGCTTTAGAGCCAACAGTGAAATTTTTAATGGGACTGATGGCATTCTGTGATGATGTTGGAATCCTCTTCTCAAATATACTGTTCTTGTTTGATAGAGCAGATAAACAGGGGTTTCCAAAAAGCAATCGGTTGGCTAAACCAACTAAATACAAGCAAAGAAAGGTAATATTTTTTAAACGTTTTTGGGTCGTTGTATACGTATAGGTTTTCTCTTCGATAAAATGATACAGGCAGATAGATTTTTTATTAACACTGAGTTAACCTGATATTTTTAAACCAAGAAATGATGGTATGAATAATAGAAAAATCACCTTTATTGTAGTTTCTACATATGGACATCATTGCGGCCATTTTTACCTGATTTTTACTCAAAAAATAACACAAAGCAGACGAACCATTCGCCACACTCGTCTCTCAGGAAGTCAGGACACTCAGGAGTAAGGATTCAGGCGATGTCTGCTGGGTTGGGTATCAGTAAAGTGCGGAGTACGGAGTGCAGGAGTACGAGTCGTTAAAGTGCGGAACTTTCATTATTTTTTCGATGCGGGTCCTAGTTTTCAGAAATAATAGTAATGAACAGTAGTATGGATAATAGGGAAAAAGTTATGCGAAATTTTAAGGATATGAGTTTAATGATTGCCAACCACATTTAGAAATGAATGTAAGTCTATATTATAAGGGAGAAAAATGTGGTATCGAGTCTATTTGGGTACGTATAGAGCCACATATTTTCGAAAGTGAAGGAAAAAGACTTTCAAGAGCTAAACGACTTTTCCTGAAACCCATTCGAGCATCAGAGACGTCAGCTTTTTGCAGCCAACTTCGGCCTCGTCACGTTGTCCCCTATAAGTAAGACCAGTGACGCGCGCCCGGCGCCCGTCACCTCGAGCGTTTTCAGCGTCCCACAATGCTGCCTTCACTCAAATGGTCCAGATTGAAAACAAGTGCGCGCATTTGTAGCCTCAATCCGGTTGATCAGCTTGGCGCACCGGCTGAACTATACGACCTGTTGTCAATGATGCCGATGATGGAATCTTTACCGAATGTCAGACCTCCCCCACCGCCTGTCCAACTGCTGGCACCTCCAAGTACATCCTACTCGTTCGACGCGGCCGCGGCAGCTCAGTAGTCGGCACTATTTTTATTCGTTCTTTTGGCCTTTTTTTAAAGCTTTGATATTAGCCCGTCTATTATAGGAATCGTCCCAGCAAGGGATTTTGAATAAGTCGACGTGTAGTATAAGCTGCCCCCCTGGAATCGCCATTGGTTTTTTACTATTGCTACGCAAGGCCGGTTGTAGACATGTAGAATGACTGTTAAAATAAACAAATTGATTGAGTTAATGTGGGCTTGACGAGGCAGCGTTCTGTCCGTGGATATCTTAGTTTACATAAAAGTAGCAGACGACATTCATTTCTTCAATGGTATCCACAATCCACATAAAGGATATATAGTAGGCCATGCAGAGGTCATGTGTGGAAACGCCGGAACAGCCCCCGCCCCCCCCCCCTCCCAATCATATCACGCGCCCTGAATATCATCTATTCAACAAATAATGCGATTTAAAAAGAATGTCGAAAATTTAAACTTGAAACTTAATAAAGAGATTTTCATTTCCGTTCACATTATGTGCTGTTTTTTGTAACTCTGTTGACCCAGCACTACCCAGCCGTTCGTTTTGCTACTCCGCAATAAATCTCCACACTTTATCGACCCGTACTCAGCACCATGTCTTTTACTTCGACCATCTATCTACCTGCTGGTTGCTAGGTATCTGGCTAAAGTTGACGCTGTAATGGAAAACTTTGAATAAGTTGCATTTAACATAAGAAATTTCTAAAGGAAATTTTGCGATTTTCGTGAATTCAGGATACTGAAATTTAACGATCTAGAATCAGACCCACCTCGCAAAGCATCGTAAGTATGTACTTGTACAAATTATCTCCGAATATATTTTTAGAACATAATATAAAATTGTTAAATTGAAAATAATGGTAAATTCTCTGGGTCAATTTACAAATTCACTGATTATGTAAGAGCATTTGCGCCTACTCATCTCTATTCTTGGATTTCTTTCTATTTCTATATAATGATGAAAGTGTATTGCTACTTTCGTGCATGTACGTGTTTTGTACTGCAGCGCGTCGCAGCGTAGCGTGCGTCGCCGAATGTTTCATTATATAGCAACAAACTTTCGCTAAGCTTCTATATTAAAAATTGTATTTTACAGAGATTTACCCTTAAACTAAATATAACATTATCACAGTGTCAAGGACTATTCTTGCTGCATAAAACTTGGTTCTTGTAGAAAATATGTAAGGCTTCAATCTTGTTAGGAGGGAGGAGAATGTGTGGCCTCACTGTTTTGATGTGTAAAACTGCCTGTTCTGGAGTCCAGTTGTGTTTCTAGGAAAACAAATTATGTCAAAGCAATAGCCACATCTGAGATGTTGATCTAAAAATTCAGTAAAGACAAAAGTACATACCTTCATTAAGTAACAACAAACCAATGCAGCACTCCTTGAGCGACCTGCTTTACAATGCACATATACAACACCACCCTTAGAAATATTCTGGTTCATAAATTCTACCCCTTTAATTAGGATATTTTGGTTAGGTGCTTCAAACATATCAACTACAGAAAAACGAATGTTTTCAACACCAAGTTTTTCCCATTCCTGTAAACAAAATTCATAATAAATATATGCATAGAAATGACAGATCCATGTCAATCAGAATACAAACCTCTGGTTGATTGGTGAGATACCTATTAAGTTCATAGTCTTCATTAAGAGAGACAACTGCACTCACTTTCTCCTTATTGACTAACTGATTAAAATATTTCAAAATTAAGGCAACATAGTTTTATATAAAACAGAAAATTGTACCTCTTCAGTCTTGTACCGTAAAGGTAAAGCTCCAAGGATAACATCACTGTCAATCCAGTTGTACCACTGCCTGGTTGATACCTTTTCCATAATGACGTTATAAGCCAAGGAAGGGAAAAAGAGTGCGCGAGCCATAATCGACGACATCGTACCTAATTGATAAAAATGTTTTAGGGTTGTATTAAAATATGTATTACTTTGGTAGTGCCAAACCGGGCGTTTCTTCCATCAGCGTAAAACAGCTAGTTCTTCAGAAAAAATTATAATGAGTATTCCGATTCGTTGTTGGGTATACCGACACACTCAGGATCCAAACGTGTTGTTGATGTTAGTACTTGTGTAATGAGCGCCATCTAGTGATTTCATCATTGTCCCTATGCAGCTCTCCCCGCCACCGCTAGGTGGCCAAGTAGTCGTCAGTGAGAGCCCCTCTGTTTCCTTTCCCCTGAAGGCTTGCTTGGAACATTCACCAAAAACAGCATTTGCGTTCAAAAGAATCAAAGAAAACAAGTAAAACATTGTTTACAACACAATAAGACAAACCAGACAAAAGCTTTATAACTAACGTAAAGTGTTGTTTTTGTGAATGTTCGAAGCAAGCATTCACTTTCCAATTTATTTTAACATATCCTAATAATCCAAACACTATGTATTGGGTTCCAAAAAAATCCGTATTTTTTATCTTCATATGTAATAGAAATCTCGAGTAACTACTAAGTAAAGTGAATTTTTTAGAAATTAAAAACCTCTTTTCGTTCAGGGGTATAAGCGCTCCTAGCGGATTTTCCCCGGGACCATTTTCGGTTTTCTGCTCAGAGCCGCCTATGGCTGGGGTGCTATGTTATGCTTATGTTATATCCTCTACCTTTCCTTATGTATCATGATCCCGCTAATGGTGGACTGGGTTGGAATTTGATCCAGCCAGAATACATTCAAACTTGGTGTAATTGTCTTGGATTTCGTCATTCCAGCCGTATTGATTACCGTGTTCTTAGCCATTCCCACAACGAAAATAAAAATCGCTTCTATTTTAAGACTAGCGAACCCATGGCCAACAAGTAACTGCCTGTCATTGATGAGGCGGAAATCTAACAATTGTTTGCTTAATGTTCAAATAGGCCGGTTTTAATACGTTGGCTGCATCACCGATTTGGAGATCAGCAACATCATCCAATTCGCGGGTTCCAAATCCAGAATTTGTTCATTGGGCCACCTTCCCCATTGTTGTGAGACGTTTAATCTGGTCTGAGGTAATATCTTTATCATTATTATTATTATTATTGCATTTCTAGAGCGCCTTTTACAAAATATGACACGAAGTACATACATCATGATCAAAGGCGCTGGACTTAGGTCCGGGTACAAAATTCGGGATATTCAAGTCTGAAAAAGTGGGATTTTAATCTGGATCTGAAAGAGACGAAGGAATCAGATGTCTGAATCACTGGAGGGAGTTCATTCCATAGAAGGGGGCAACTCTACTGAAGGTGCGGTCTCCTCTGAAGGTGTTCTGATTTGGAGGTAACCTGAGACTTATTCGTTTCCAGGTTTGGAGGAGGGACACGTGCCGTCCAGATTATTCCAGTGTTTACCTCCATCAACGGAATATTGAACTACGACGCTGTTGTTATTCAATAAATGAGTTGAGAAACTGCAACCCACCGCTATCTCCACCTGGACCACCGAGAAGGATTTTATTCGTACCGGATATGTCTCTTCTACTTCATTGGCTTGACGAACCATAACTCCATTCCGCTTTAATACAAAACTCTTCCCGGGGGATGGCGACCAACAAAGGCATCAACCGTTAAAGGCATTTTTTTTAAGGGGCCTACTCGATACGAGTGTTGCCCGCGTGTATTTCGGACGTAGCATCAGGTATAAATATTTACATAAGATGTCCGGAAAATCAGTATAAGTGGGAAACTGGGCCTGTCGGGGGGATACGGGTTCATTCAGTCACGTGGGTTTCGTACTCCCCCTATAGCGCCTGCCCGGCTTGGTTAGACCTTCAAGACCAACTGGAGTTGGTCGCCGATATAGCCAGCTACGGATTTTTTGAAATCAAATGCATAGTGTTAAGATAAGTAAAATGTTGTAAAATGAATTTTGAAAGTGAGTGCTTGCTGTGAACATTCACAAAAACAACACTATGCGTTAGTTATACAGCTTGTTTCTGGTTTGTTTTGTGTTTTATATAATGTTTTACTTGTTTTCTTTGATTCTTTTGAACGCAAATGCTGTTTTTGGTGTATGGTCCGCCAGGTCACACAAAAATTACAAAGTTGTTAGAATGTGAAAACCGGGATGTTTATCACAGAAGAGATACAAAAAATACTGCCCCGCTAGGTGGCAGAGTGCGGGGTGCGTTCGTAAAACAGCAAGCGCGAGCCAGGGTACGCGCACTGCACTAGGACTATTGAATTTCTGAATACCTTTCCGCAGCCATATCTGTAATTAAATAGTGAAGAATCAATGAACTTATTATTGAATATGAAATATGCCAAATACCATAGATAAAGTTCACGAAACTAACATTGTTAGCCAACTTGTCGAGACAATCCTAAATTAAATAGTTCAAGAATCCAACGTTATAAGAATTTTAGTGTAAGAGATTGGAAAGACTTACTTCGTGCAAAGGAAGAAGGCCATCATTTTTGAAGTTGATATCGTCATTACACTATAATCGCTATTTAACCCGTGGCGATGAGAGCAAGAAGGGTCTACTCGAATTTAATTTTTTGAAAATTTATGGGGGTCGATAGAATCTTGTACTTTTCGCCAAAATTAAAAAAAGATGTTTATGTACACAATGATGTAAGGAGCGTGTTGACTAGAATTTTTTATCTTTACGACCACCAAACTATAATTTTATTTCTGAAAATAAACGAAAAAACGTCAATATCGATTCATACAATTCTGCTGCCTGGTCTCAGACAAGAGATTCCGACGTTGATGATACGTCTGCTCTTTTACCTTCTTTTACATTTCTTATTAATAAATGGTTGACCCATAGGTCCCATAGGACAGGGGTCAGGATATGATGAAAATTCCCGTCCCTCTATCCCGACCAGAACAGGAGGAGGAGCTTTAAAATCGATGGTGGCGACAACAAAACAAACAAAAATTCGTATTGCGGAAAAGGAAAAAATAACAAAAAATTTAGATATTCTTGGTCATAACAGCTCCAGAGTAGGAAACTGCACCTTACAATTTTTTTAGGTGCCCAAATATCCGAACTTAGGAAGCCATCAGTGTCGAAAAAATCCAAGTCTCTAGTCGACTCTATCAGTTTATATATTCTTCTACACACGTGCATGTTGCACATGCACGATATTGATATACGAAATGTATTTATTTATATAGACAAAAAATGAGGAATTTAATTTTAAATCCAATAATTTAGTTTTAGATTTAATTTTGTTGATTTGTTGATTTAGTTGATTTTCGTTAAAATCTTGTCAAGGCGTATGTTCTATTCAAAGACACGGTGGCGGGTCAATCGGATTTCAAAGCAAAACTCTCATTGCGACTCTGTTTTCTCATTGTTTTCTCTGTTCCATATTGTGTTTCTAAACGCCAAATATTGGCAAGACTAGAATCAATTTTGTTACTTTTTCCCGAAATGTTGGATAGAAATTCTGGAATCCCACTTGGTATCAATTCACAATGTTCACAAAAATGGCTTTGCAGTTGAAGCTGATGTTCGTCATTCTTTAGATCTTGGATGGATTAACCGCTCGTGTGTCAATGATCAAGCTGTCAAAGGAAGAATTCAAGATTTGTTGTCCAGCCGTTTCGTGCATCCAGACCATCAAATAAAATGGCTGGCAAGATCAATCCAGTGTATTGACCTTACTACATTAGCTGGTACATAACTTTTTCATTGTTATCATACTTAAACACAATCTTAGTTTTCATCCAGGTGATGACTGTCCTTCAAATGTAGCAAGGCTATGTTCCAAGGCAGCTTGCCCTTTGAGTGATGATGTTGTCAGCTCTCTGGGCATCAGTCCTGGAGTGTTGACTACTGGAGCAGTTTGTGTGTATCCAGCTCGAGTTGCTAATGCCTGTCAAGGATTGAAAAGAATTGGAACCAATATCCCAGTAGCCTCTGTTGCAACTGGGTTTCCTACAGGTCAGACTTCTCTTAAAATTCGTCTGGAGGAAATTGAATTTGCTGTCAAGGATGGAGCCAAGGAAATTGATATTGTCATCAACCGAGAGCTTGCCCTGGGTCAGAAATGGGGAGGTAGTTTGGAATGCAAATACTTTGGAATTTCACCTCTAACCATATTGTGAATTAATTCAGAGCTGTACGATGAGCTTGTTGAAATGAGAAAGGCATGTGGTGAATCCCACATGAAATCCATTTTAGCGGTGGGAGAACTCTGTAACTTAACCAATGTCTACAGAGCTTCCCTTGTTGCAATGATGGCTGGCTCAGACTTCATAAAAACCTCTACAGGCAATTCTCTAATTATGCAGTTCCGTTTAGCGTAGTGCAGCTGTTAATGTTCCTGTCTTTTAGGCAAAGAAACTGTGAATGCAACATTGCCCATTGGTCTAGTCATGTGTCGTGCCATTCGAACATACAACCGCAAGACCGGCTTCAAAGTAGGCTATTTTGTAAATTTTTTAAATAACTTGAAAGTCAATGTTTAGCCTAATTCTTGTTTAAATTTAAGGTGGGTTTTAAACCTGCTGGTGGCATTCGAACTTCCAAGGATGTGATCCAATGGATGACACTAATGAAAGAAGAACTTGGAGATGAATATTTGACACCTGAATTGTTCCGTATAGGGGCCTCGGCACTACTGAACGACATTGAGCGCAACTTGACCAACCATATCACCGGTGGTTATTATCTGGCCGAAGAAATGCCGATGGCTTAATAGGAAAGGGCAGCACATTCCCATTTATACGATCTGTTTAAAAATCCAGAATACTCTTATGTAGTTATTTGTTGTTGACTTATTGGTTCACAAAGAGAAGAGGAGTTACGGGGAAAATTGTGCGTTTATTTAGTTATTTAAACCACTAGCGATATATGTATATAGCTTCAAAATTGAAACATAATAACTTAATAAAGAGCCACGCTCAATGGTAAGGAGTTACGAACTAGTGAAATATTTCTTGTAAGAAATGTTTGATGGACTTCTGCAAAATATCAGCAAATGGCGAAGATATATGTCACGGCAAAATTATTTGCGACCGTATTGGGAGCCAACGCGATGGCGGACCCCCCACTTGAAATTAGCTTTAGGATCGGTCTTCACGAATGTGTACACTGGACCTACACGTCCTCTATTGTAAACTTTGTTATTGGTAGTGGGAGCAGGGGCGACGTATTTGTCGTCACGGCTGATGCGAACATGTTGTGGTGCTGTTAAAAGGAGTTAAACGTAAGCAAGTGAACTTGCACCAGCAAAGCAAAGTGTAGGTACCTTCAATCTGTCCGTCATCGAGTATGACGAGGCGAGGGTATGCGTTGACCAAACTGATGATCATCACCAACACCACCAAGGCAACCTGTATAAAAAAGGAAAAATTATCCCATACCAAGTTGATGTGAAAATTTAAATATTTACAATTTTGATGGAAGACATTCTGGCTAGCTGGTTGGGAACGATGTGTTGAGACAGCAGTTGTCAACTAGACTTTATAGGAGCCCCCCGTCTGCTGATGGAAGCAACGTTGCGGAGAAGTTGCCCCACATTTAATGGTAACGAGGCGAGCTCACGTTTCTCCAAACACGCGACGTCGTGAGAGGAGGAAATGGCTCACGGCGCCGATGCACCTTGATAACTTCCTCCTTTTTTCTGTTTCACGTGATGATGATGTCTTTATTTTTGTCACTGACTTTGTCGACCGTAGGGTAACATTACGTTTTCTCGATACCGTTCTAGGTTAAAAGTCGTCTGAAATCAACTCCGTCTCTTTAAAGAGAAACTAGATTAGATCAAATGTAGATTCATGACGTATCTCTGTTTGGTTTTACTTATCCTGGGCTTTTCTTCAACATCTTTGTTTGCCAATGGTATTCAGTTATATCATACTAGAGTTTCTGTTCTGCTTTCTTTCACACACGGCAATTCAATTGATGGATGAGTTAGGTTGTATACCAGCTGGTTCAAAACAATACCGAATTAGGTCTGTCTGAAAAATGCGCCAAGCCACTTTAAAAGAAAAGAAAATTATTCTTAAAACAAAAAGAAAAATAGAGGAGCACTGACGAGCCAACCACGGTTATTTCCGCAACGGACGCGGTCATGCACCAATTTGCATGATTCCGCACGTATCTTTAGTACTGTGCAAAAAACACCTTTCGCCGATGATCTACCGTACTACTCTTCTAGCAATACCGCTACCTGACATTTTTTTCGTTTTTTATTCGCTATATTTTGCGACCTTGAAACCGCCAGTCATTAAATTCTATGCTTCTCTTTTTCCAAGGTTGGGACGAGCGCGATTTAAGCGCTGGCTCGCGATCAATTTTTAATTCGCAAGCGTGAGGGCGCTCATTAATTGGAAAAACCAACCAGCGTGATGGCGCTCCTTATCGGTACCTTCGAGTGTGCCCTGCAGCTCAACCCTGTTTTTTAGCTTTCGTCGTAACGGTTCAAATTTTGCAATGTGAAGTAGTATACCTATTTACTGTTTAACTTTCGTGATGGTAAAATATACCGACACATCCTGTATATAAAAGATTGTCACGTTCGGCTTACGCTGATGTCAAAAACCCGTACAGAAATGATAGTTCCCATACATCAATGGTGTTATTATTACATAACTGTTTGTAGGTACCAGTTACTTGTTTTATTCACGTATGCGTGAAAATGCAAGACTGGACACAGTAACCAGCTTGAATCCTTTCGCCACCCGTTAATGACGAAACCTACTTCTGAGTACTATAACATCCACGAATACCAACAAAAGCGCCCGTATTTTCGTTAAGTTGTGATAGCCTAGTTCAAAATATCGTCAAAAGTCGCATACAAATACACATACCAACCCTATGCACAGTTAATGATCATACTAGTTAATAAGAATATTGATTTCGATTTGATTGAATTTCGATTGGTTGAAAGATTGTAGCCTAAATCAAATCGCTAACTTTAATTGAAGGGAATAGGAATTCCCCAATACAGACGATCTTCGATAGCTTACTAAGCGAAACAACAAACAAGTCAACGCATAACTTTGATACAAGTTATGCGTTGACTTGTATCAAATTTGATACAAGTTATACGTTGACTTTCAAGGTCAACGCATAACTTTGATACAAGTTATGTTGTGGACAAACAGAACATATTTGGTAGTAGTGCAGCCACAGAAGGAGCTGGGCAGTTGCTGAGAGTCGTGAGCAGACGATCCCTCTCCCTCGCGGCTCTCCGGTCCTGTCACCCGCGTGGTGTAATACCTCACCTCTCACATTATTCAAACTACAATTCAGTGTGTCATTACATATCTCGTGTCATCCTTTTGTATTTTCTTCACATCACTAAGGTACCGTGATATAGTGATCACGAGTTTAATGGTAATACATGTTTAACTACAGTATCTCTGTGTGTCTCTCGTTATCAGGTTATGGGCCCAGGCCACGCGACATAACACACGAGCACCAGAATGGCACTTAACATATCCCTCGATGCAATTCAACATCTGAGGAAGTTTGATGGAAAGGACTATACAACATGGAAGCATAACATGGAAATGCTATTCCAATTGAAGGACCTGACAGACCATGTCGAGGTAGTAAACCAGTCTAACACTGAAGTAATCAGATATCTGACCCCGTTCTCTTTTTACAACTGATAAACAGGGAAGATGCTATCCACCTGATGCTGTTTACGATGGTGATGGACCTGATGCAAGGTTAACCAATGGAGATGCCATCGAGCAATGGAATTTGAAAGACTGCTACGCTAGATTCATTATATACAACTGCTGTGATGAGAGGAGAAAGTTAGCACTGCTGAATAGTAGGACTAGCTACGAGATGTGGACACGTTTGGAGACGCAATACCTTCAACGAGCTGCAGACAACAAGCATTGTCTACATAGAGATTTTTTCAATCTCAAGTATGTGTTCGAACTAAGTTGTTCTAAAAATCATATGCAAGGTTATAACACAGCTATATGAAATTCATTCATGTTTTATCCTCCACAGAGCCAAAGTTGGAGACGATATTATGATTCACGTGACTGCATTGGAATCAATGGCAGCTGAGCTAAACGATTTAGGAGTTAACGTGACAGAACATGATCTAATAACGAAGATCCTTTGCAGTCTCCCAGAGAAATTTGACCTCCTAACGTCAACATGGGACCAAACCCCAGAACATGATAAGACGATGGAAACACTCCGTGCCCGTCTGGTGAGTGAGCAAAGAAGAATCAACTCACGGATCAACGAGTCAAAAACACAGAATGTTCCAACTAATCCAAATTCCACCACTAATCATACTACGGAATCTGATGCCTCAGCCCTATATGGGTATGGTAATCGTGGTGGACATTCAGCCACACGCTCTAATTATCGGGGTTTCGGTTCACGACGTGGAAGACAAAATCAAGACAAAGGAAAAAGAGAACCATCCGATCGAGAAAATGCTAAATGCGCATATTGTGGAAAATATGGGCATTATGAATTCGAATGCCGGAAACGAATTGCAGATGAAGGCGACAAACAACAAGCAAAACGGACACATCCCAACAATTCCGAAGGACACACGTCCAAACAAAACTTCTCATTCGTATCTATATCTTGCCTGAAGGCAACGAACCCCGATGTTCTCTACCTAGACTCCGGAGCATCTCGTCATATGAGCGGTCAGAGAGCATTCTTCCACGAACTCATCAAAGTTGAACCGGAAAGCTGGCCAATCAGTGGTATCGGTGGCACAACACTTTATGCTCACGGGATTGGAACAATAAATGTCGTCCGGAAGGTAGATGGCGAAACGATCCATGGCTCAATTAAAGATGTCCTTTACGTACCCAATCTCGGGGTGACGCTTCTTTCAATTGCAAGCATCACAAGCAATGGACTGAAAGTCACGTTCAACGGTATGAATGCCAAAGTAACACAAAACAAGCAGATTATCATGATGGGATCCAGATCTGGGGAAACCCTTTATCAAGCCGATGCAACACCTGTACGATCACCTACCTTGGGACTCGCAGCAGCATCCCAACTTGCGCCTCTAAATATTTGGCATCAAAGACTTGGACACATAAATGAGCGGGCACTCACGCGAATGGCAGCTGGTGTTGGCGTCATTGGGATAGCCATCAAACCTGGAACTGGAAAACTAGATGACTGCTGCGATGGCTGTAACATGGGAAAAATGCATAAACTCCCATTCCCCTCCAGCACATTCAAGCCTACTGGAGTAGGTGAACTAGTGGTATCTGATGTCGTTGGTCCGATCCAAGAGCCATCTGTCGGTGGAGCACGCTACTACATCATTTTTAAAGATGTGTTCAGCAAATACAAGATGGCGTACTTTCTTAAACAAAAATCGGAATCCGAAGACAGCTTCAAGCATTATACGAAATGCCTTTTTACAGATACGGGTAAACGAATTAAAGTATTCCGTTCAGACAATGGTGGAGAGTACACCAGCCACGCATTTGAAAATTGGTTGAGCTGCGAAGGAATAAAGCATCAGACATGTGCTGCGCATACCCCGGAGCAAAATGGGATTGCTGAACGCGATCATCGCACCACAGTTGAATCTGCCAGGAGTCTTATTCATGCTAAAGGCGCACCTCTGAAACTATGGGCCGAAGCGGTCAATCATGCCGTCTATGTACTCAATCGCTCACTATCGGAAGGAAGAAACGTTACACCATTCGAAATCTGGCATGGTGTCCCGCCGGATGTGTCTCGCATTCGTGTCTTTGGAGCGCCTACATACTTCCTCATACCAGAAGGGAATAGACAGAAGATGGACCCTAAGGCAATCAAAGGAGTATACGTGGGTGAAAGTGAGACTCAAAAAGCAAGCAGAGTATTTGTCGAATCGACCGGCAGAACTCATATTACCAGAAACCTACGCGTCTACGAAAACTTACCATTTTGGAGTGACCCTGAAGCGCCCACTGACGCAAAGGTACCTACCATCACCGATGAAAGTACAGGAACTACCAGTCTTGAATTAAGTACTCCTACGGCTCCTGACATGGTAGTTGACGGTCATTGTGCTACAAAAAGGCCACCTACGCCACCATCACAAAACATTAGGCGTTCGAAACGAGGGAGGATACCCAAGAAAGAGTGGAATGAAGCAGCAATGGCCACAATCGGGGAGCCACTAACATCGACACCCAAATTCTTCTCTATCGCCATGCAAGCCCTGCAGTTTATCTTTCATGAACCGAAAAACTACAAAGAAGCAATTTCATCAACCGAAGGGCATCTTTGGAAGGAGGCAGCCGACGAAGAGATGGCGTCTCATGCAACAAATAACACTTGGACGTTAACTCCTCTACCTCCTGGTCGTGAGTGCATTCCTAGCGGATGGAACTTTAAACTAAAAATCAACAAATTTGGAGTACCATACCGAAGAAAGGCTCGTTTCTTTGCAAAAGGCTACCGTCAAGTCCAAGGTGTAGACTATCAAGAGTCCTTCGCACCTGTGGTCAGATATGATTCCCTTCGCACCATTATAGCAATTGCTGCTGAACGGGACTTAGAACTCATTCAACTCGATGTGAAAACTGCTTTTCTGAATGGTATCATTGATGAGGAGACGTACATCGCACAACCAGAAGGATATGTCGTTGCTGGTCGCGAACACGAGGTCTGTCGTCTGAACAAATCCATCTACGGGATATGTCAGGCATCTAGAATTTGGAATCAAACACTTCACAACGCTCTATTGGAGTTTGGTTTTAGTCAAAGTTCTGCAGATCCGTGCGTGTATCATCGTTTCACACCCTCCGAGTATCTGATAGTCGCCATTTGGGTGGACGATGGATTAGTAGCTGGCAACTCCAAAGAGAGTATCGACAAAACAGTTCACTACCTTAACACAAAATTTTCAATTTCAGCCAGTTCAGCTGAACATTTTGTGGGGATTGTTATCACGCGTGACCGCGCCAAGAGGAAGATTTACCTTTCCATACCGCAGTACATCGACAAGATCCTCAGCAAGTTCAACATGACAAACACCCGCACTGTAACCACACCGGTACTAAAAGGGACTCCTCGGCTAACCAAAGTCGAAACACCTGTTGACCCATCTGTTACAGCAATCATGGCAACCATTCCTTACCGCGAAGTCGTGGGGAGCATCATGTACGCTGCCATCACAGTCCGCCCAGATGTTGCCTTTATTGCTACTCAGCTAGCACAACACTGCCAGCAACCTGGTTTGGACCATTGGAATGCGGCAAAACGTGTACTCCGATATCTTTCTGGCACGCGTACACATGGTCTCTGCTTCGACGGCAGTCATGGCATCAAAAACATTCTTACTGGATACTCAGATGCGGACTACGCTGGCGACCCCGATACAAGACGATCTACATCCGGATATGTATTCTTACTGAATGGAGGCGCAGTGAGTTGGTCAAGCAGGCGACAACCAGTCGTTGCTTTGTCGACCATGGAATCGGAATACATCGCTGCTAGCGACTCTACTCGGGAAGCGATTTGGCTGAGGCGACTCCTGAATGGACTTGAAATCACACAAAAGGAACCAACCCAACTTCTGTGTGATAACAAAAGCGCGATTCTACTGGCCCGTAATCCCGAATCACACAAAGGTTCGAAACACATAGAAGTACGATTCCATTTCATCCGAGAGCAAATTCAGAAGAGGACTATCGACATCACACACGTAGAAAGCAAAAATCAACTAGCCGATGTGTTGACGAAGGCGGTAGATAATTTAAGTTTCGAAAAATGCCTTAAAGGATTCGGTATTGGTAAAGTACCTTGTTTCGAGTGAATCTATTAATTTCCATTCAAGCCACTATGTTTAAATTCTCAACCACTCAGAAGTTTCAGTTGACACCAACACGAAGAAAGTGTGATCAACTGTTGACAAATGTGTCTATTTTTCGTTCTATTTAATCTGTCTTTTTGTTTACTCTACAGTTCTGTTTGAGAAGGAGTGTTGTGGACAAACAGAACATATTTGGTAGTAGTGCAGCCACAGAAGGAGCTGGGCAGTTGCTGAGAGTCGTGAGCAGACGATCCCTCTCCCTCGCGGCTCTCCGGTCCTGTCACCCGCGTGGTGTAATACCTCACCTCTCACATTATTCAAACTACAATTCAGTGTGTCATTACATATCTCGTGTCATCCTTTTGTATTTTCTTCACATCACTAAGGTACCGTGATATAGTGATCACGAGTTTAATGGTAATACATGTTTAACTACAGTATCTCTGTGTGTCTCTCGTTATCAAGTTATGCGTTATGCGTTGACTTTCAAGGTCAACGCATAACTTGTATCAAAGTTATGCGTTGACTTGTTTGTTGTTTCGCTTAATAAGCTATCGAAGATCGTCTGTATTGGGGGATTCCTATTCCATTCAATTAAAGTTAGCGATTTGATTTAGGCTACAATCTTGACAAGGGCCATATCTTTTGGCAAAACAAAGAGGTCTAACGAAGTTTTTTACCCATAAACGAGCACTTACTGCTGACGTTCAATCACCAATTTACCATATTCTCATAACAAACGATAACAGTATATAAAAGTGACCGAATGTGATTTAATTTGTCTTCTTGTTGATATGATACCCAATTGGCCAGTGTGTTTGTAGAGATGAGAGGAAATACGACACGAACACGCTCAGTTCTATGACGATCACTGAAACCATGAATCGCGTCATTTCGTAGTAAGGCAAATATTTTGTTGAGCCAAATCGGCTCGTATAGATTTACCTATTATTACTAGCTACTATTACAACTTATTAACACTTATATTCAATTTATTTTAGCGCGCTAAGCTTAGAAGTCAAGGCTGGAAACATTCTTAAAAAGCCTAACTCCCATTCTCTGCTGTCGAAATTACTTTTAGAAATAGCATAGTAATTGTTCTTCCGTTATGGTAGCTTTGTAAAAATAAATCGTGAAACAAAGGTTGTGAATGACCTAGTTCGAAATTTATTTCTGTCGCAAAAAGTCAGAAAGCCAATCGACCACACGGAAGTGCGAGAAAGGTATCCTAAAATCTGCAACAGTGATGATGTTCATGAGTAGGACGATGAAATGGAAAAACAGATGGGAGATGAACGTAAGAGCGTGCAAGTTTGGGTCCGGCGGAGTCTCAAGAGCCAGCTTGAGGGTTTTCTGGGTTAGGAGAACGTCGTGATGTTCTCAACTTTGTTTAACGGCCGTATTGGGCTCCAGCGCGATGGCGGACTCCCCACTTGAAGTTAGCCTTAGGGTCGGTCTTGACGAAGGTATAAACAGGTCCAACATGTCCCTTGCCGTAGTTACCACCGGTGGCGGCCGCAATGTACTTGTCATCACGGCGGACGCGCACCAATGGCGAAGCTGTGTTACAATGATAAATATGTTTCACTTCAGTAGGGTTTACAAAATACAATTAAACTTCCTTACCATCGACTTCACCATCGTCGAGGATGAAGTAGCGAGGAGCAGCGTTGACTGCAGCCACCAAAACGACCAAAAAGGCCCACAGAGCGATCTACAATGCGTTAACGATAATAGTTAAATGTTTGTTGTAAAACTTACTCTATGTAGATAGTAGAGTACCAGATGTACCAGACCTATGTAGGTACCAGAGAAGGAACTTACCATCTTGAGAGAAGCCATGTTGCTTATTGTTTGTGAATAGGAGTGAATGAAAATATCAGACGAAGGTGGCCGCTTATATACCAAGTTTCTCGGCCTACATTTTCTCCATGGAAACCTCATTTTCTCTAAACAGCTGGCGCTGTGATCCTTACATGGCACCCAATCGGGTACACGCTCACAAACATAGTCGTTTACAGCCACCCCCCTCGAGTCGTGACGAGCTAGGTACCCCACCTGATCCTTTTCCCTATTTCTCACCCACCCAATCGATTTCTTTTCTTCTTTTTTTCAAAATAAATTTCTTGTTATTTTATTCAGATGTTCGTTTGGTTGAAATCGTGCGCTGGTTACTCAGCTTACGGAAAACGTAGATGTTCATCACATTGAAACGAAAGGTAGAGGAATTGGGGCCACCGCCAAACTATCGTCGCGGGGGCGCCGTCGCCGTCGCAAGGCAGCGGTAATAATTGTTGGCCGTCTTAGAGGTTCTTGACAGCGGCGTTAGAGAGTTCAGTAGACCAGAGCTCGACCTGCGGGCATCATTCAAATCTCCCTCACGCGAGAGACTACCCCTTGTATTTAATTGCCAATAATTCATTTGATTCCGAGATTGCAAAAGTTGTATCGATAATTGCATAATTGATTTATCAAATTATATAAAATCTCCTTTGATAATTCAAAACAAAACACATCTAATGCTATGTTCTTCCTAGTCTTTTTGGAAAAATTCATCCTTCGATGTCGTTACCTTCAATTTCGCTTAATGTAATCAGGGTACTAACATGCATCGTCTTATCTTCCACCTTGATGTAATTAGTTTTTAACGTCCAAAAGATAATTGTTGTTCAAATTTATTGTTACGCTTCGCGTGTTATTTTACTCGCTTGACATTGATATGAATGTAATTTTTCAAATGTTTATTAATAACATTTCAAATGTTAATGAATAATTCTAGCATAATCATCTAAAGTATATATTTTCACTGATTCGTTTTATTTACTTGGTATCGCGAACTCCATTTTTAATTCTCCTTTCCTCAAATTTACGAGAAGAAAAAGCTAATAGAGTTAGAAATAAAATTAGCTTAATGCAATGCTAGAAGTAAAATCCGCAACTGAACATCATAAACGTACGGAAATGGTGATCCAATTTTTAGCTTATAGGAATGGAGGAGAAAGTTGTGGAGAAAACGCATGCCAACTAGAACAGATGGTAAGAATCGGCTAGTCTTTTTTTCTTTGTTGAACAAAATATGTTATTACCATTATTACAAGTCGAATTTATCATCCGTGTCAGACTGCGGTCTTTTCCGCTTTATTTGGTCGACTGTGCATCCAAGTTTTCCACGATCTACTTCCAAAGTGAACCAAACACATTAGCACACTCTTCCTAAAATAAACTTACAACTATTTGACCTTGCTTTGGAAAAGAACGAATGAAGAAAAACAGCCATTTTATGCAGAAATAATAGCACATTTATCGACTGGAAACGTTTGTGACTATTAAATTAGCTTAGAGCTACTACCATTGAAAGCACATTGACCTTCACGACTTGGCGCCAAAACGAGTAACAACAACACAATTTATTATTGCACATTAGTCCGGTTTCGCTTTGTTTATAACAGTATTTCCTCGAGTTTGTTAAGAGAAATCTTGAAGTAAAATGAAATGCTGCATTCCTGAAATTTCGTGGCACAACCGTGATCCAGTATTAAGCATTGATTTGCAGCCACAATCCAACGATGGCCTTATCAGGTTGGCTACGGGAGGAACCGACTCTCATGTGTTGGTAAGATTCTGTTAAAAAAGAAACTTAAGTGTATTAGACAGTGAACTAATCTCCTTTATTCCATGTGTTAAGATGTGGAATGTAAGTGTGGGGGAAAATGGAGCAGGAACTGTGGAATTTCTTTCAGACTTAGCAAGGCACCAGAGAGCTGTCAATACAGTGCGCTTCTCACCGAATGGAGAAATTCTTGCATCTGGAGATGATGGTATTTTTGCTGTTTACTATTTGGTGTACCTTCTAATAAAAATCTCAAACAATTTCATAGAGGCTGTAATTATACTTTGGGTTTTGAAGCCTAAGTCAGATATACCTGACATATTTTCCAATAAAGATGGTGAAGCAGAAAACCAAGAAAATTGGACAGTACTGAAAATTTTACGAGGACACATGGAAGATGTCTATGATATTTGTTGGTCTCCAGACTGTACCCAAATATTATCTGGCTCAGTAGATAATACTGCCATTTTGTGGGATGTTGGCAAAGGTTGTATTTTTTCATTTTAAAACAAATTGAAATTACAATAAGTTAGAACTCTTTTATTAACAGGAAAATCAGTCAATATTTTTGCTGAACACAAAGGTTTTGTGCAAGGTGTGGCCTGGGATCCAAAAAACCAGTTTGTTGCTACATTAAGCAGTGATAGAAATTGCAGAGTGTACTCACTTAAGACCAAAAAAGTTGTACAGAAACTATACCAGGTAAGAAATATGTAGTCATATGTATGTACCAGTATATAATACCTGTACACAAAACACTTTTTAAATGTTGTAAACATACTGCTGACTTATAAATTCACAATTTTAGGCTCAACTGAAGATGGGGGATGGTGAGGAAAAGCCCTATAAACTCTTTCACGACGACACTCTCAAGACATTCTGTCGCAGATTAAATTTCTCGCCAGACGGTTTAATTCTTTTTGCTCCGTGTGGCCTTTTGGAGCTCAACGAAGCTACTCCTAACACCGATGAAAATGATTCGATAAAAAAGGAGAAAAAGATCAACGCCACTTATGCCTTTGCAAGGAACAATCATTTTGCGAAACCAATTGCATACTACCCGTCAGCCGATCGCTATTCCATAGCTGTTCGTTGTTGCCCTATACTATTCGAACTTAGACCCGGACAGCCATCTGTATACGATATCCCGTACCGTATGATTTTTGCCGTAGCAACACAAAACGCCATCCTTTTGTATGATTCGCAGCAAATTGCACCTTTCGCACGCATCGCTCGCATACACTACACCCGACTTACAGACTTAGCTTGGTATAAAACATTTTTTGAATGAGGATAATCTGAATGTTTTGCTTAAGATGTTACGTTATTTTATTAGGTCCAGTGATGGGCGGATCATTGTGATATCGTCTACCGATGGTTATTGCTCAATTGTAACATTCAGTGAGGGAGAGCTTGGCAAACCATACGAATCAGCCAAATGTGAAACGGAAGCCGTTTCGCCCAGCTTACCTCCTAGTTTCCAGACCTTACTACAGGGCGAAATATTTCAAGAAAATGTTCAGCCGACGGCGAGTGGCGATAACGAAGATTTCCATTTGGCTTACGAAGACACCCAAACGCAAGACACATCTTGCCCTCCTCCCATCAACAAAGTGAACGTTGAATGTCCGGTCTCACTGAAGAGTCCTAACAGACCAAGTGTACGCAATAGTCCGAGACGAGTCCAATTGATCACTCTTTCCAGTCCAAAAGCCAAGAATTAATGCAAATTTGTAGAGGTCTTTTATTTCATGTGCGAAAACGTGATCGCTCAGCCTGTACTTTACCTTCTCTAAACTGGAGCCTTATCTATTCTGTTCATCTCTGAATCTAACTCAATTAAACGCAAAACTTCCGCAAAATTGTAGTTTTCCATTTTTCAAAGAATTAATATAAATTTGATTTCGAGAAATATTAGTGACGAGAATTCCGTGAAAGCGTGTACTTGCAAATAAAACGAATAGAGACCTCCAAGAACCGATTTACCGGTTCTTGTACAAGCATTAAGCACACATTATTTGTAGTATTCAATTACCGATTGATGGCTGTAGGCATTAACGCCTACCAATGAGGCCAGACGATTTACGCTTCAATAGCTGAGAGTATAGGGGCACTTCTGTCTGCGATATATGATGAAGCCAAACAAAAACGGAGGAAGGGTGAGTAAATGCGTTAATTCTCTTCTCCCCAAGGTTCATCACTTTATAATCGCGTGTTTGGGTGTATAAAAGCCGGTACTGGTTCTCATTTTATCAGTATTCGCTCAGTCTCCGTTTCAAGACATCTCCTCTCGTACTATTTTAATTTGTTTTTAAATTAAATTTGCACTTGAAGTAATATGTTCATCGGGTAAGATTTTTTTCTTTCGTTTTTATTTGAATGTTGTTTATTCTGTGTACTAATGTGTTCGGCTGTCCAGGAAACGAAATTTAGTGCTGCTGTGTGTGGGTGTATTGCTACCCAGCTTGTGGGCCAGTGCTATGGCTGGCACTGATGCGATGGCGTCGAACAGTACCAAACTTAACTTAACAAACCCCGTTTCTGGCCGCCTCTCTTCTTTCAACGTGTCAAGCATTGCTAGTATACTCAAAGCTAGCCGTGCTAAGAACAATCAATCAATAATTTCTTTGCATCCTAAGGTAAGCGTTACAAGTCATTTTATCTGTTTATTTCTTTATTATAATTGTCCCTAACATGTTGTGTTTTTTTAATAGGTGAAAGTATCCAATCACGGCGCGAAAATAAACAATGGGAGTATGGCAGTGAACGCGACGGACGAAGGAAAAATGGGTGCTAACATTACGATCAAACCCTCACATCAGCTGAAAAATTCTGGCCACAAATCCAACTCGAGCAGACTTCTAGAAAAATTTGCTTCAAAACTATCTTTGGTTCAACTGACGTCGTCTAGCTCCTCGTCCAACAAAACATCGCCGGCAAAAATTGAAAGAGATGCCGGCAATATCACTTTAGGCAACGTGAAGATCACCAACGCCACTGAACTGATTATCAAGACGATCGAGAAACGTGCCGTTCATTTATCGAATGTGACCGACAAAGCTTCTTCAATTCTCCGTTCTCTCCCCGCCTTAGTGACCAATGCGACCAACAACGCCACGAATTGGGCCATGAGACTTGTTGGGCTAGGTAACAATTCCTCATCGAACGTGACATCGAAGAAAGTCATCAGAGACACCACCGAACTAGGGTCAGAGTTGAACAAAACCTCCATCAACCTTACCACAGCCGGCAATCTTGAACGGTCTGCTGATTCCAAAGCGGAGGAAAAGGTTTCCATGTCCAACTCATCTTCTCAACTCAATCGTACTTCCATGGTACTCAAGCATGATTCTTCTACTTCGGAAAAACCTGTGGCCAAATTTAACGCGTCGTTACACAATGCAAGCACTATTGAGAATAAGCAAAACGTTGGTGTGAATGCTACTCTGGACATTTCGGAGACCAAATCGAATGCTTCGTTGAAAAAGTTGACCTCGGCCAACAATCGTACTAGACGTCAAGATAGTAGTAACAACGAATTGGATGGCCCGACACGTAACGCAGCTCGTCCAGCCAGCTGGATGCCCGCTCCTGCTCCTGCTTACGGAATGGCTCCCGCTGCACCAAGCTATGGATATACTACCCCAGCCCCCTATGGTACTACTACTCAAGGATATGGATACCCCACTCCTGCTCCTCCAGCTTACGCACCTGCTGCTCCAGCCTATGCTCCTGCTGCTCCAGCCTATGCTCAAGGATATGGATACTCCACTCCTGCTCCTCCAGCTTACGCACCTGCTGCTCCAGCCTATGCTCCTGCTGCTCCAGCCTATGCTCCTGCTGCTCCAGCCTATGCTCCTGCTGCTCCAGCTTACGCACCTGCTGCTCCAGCCTATGCTTCTGCTGCTCCAGCCTATGCTCCTGCTGCTCCAGCCTATGCTCCTGCTGCCCCAGCACCGTACGCTCCTCCGGCAATTCCGACCTACGCCCCCGCTCCTCCAGCTTACGCTGTGGCTGCTCCGGCTTACGGTCCCTCTAGCCCACCTTCATATACTACTCCGACTTACGCTCCAGCCCCGACTACTCAACGTTATGGATATTCTACTCCAGCATCATACACTCCAGCTGCCCCTGCCTATGCTCCGGCTGCACCAGTTTATGCTCAACAAACGGAATCGTATTACACTGCTCCACCTCCGACTTACACTACTCCTGCTCCGTATACTGCTCAGCCTGCCGCACCTTATGCTCCAGCCCAACCTGCTCCAGCTAGTTATCCTGCTAGGCCTTACGGTTCTATGCCATCCCGTCCGTCAACCACTGGTTCACCATGGATTTAATTTGATGAATTTAGAGCGAACTAACGTATTTCACTGAGAGTCGACATGATTGTACAGTTTTTTAAATCTTTTTTAACAAATCTTTTTACTGAGTGATATAATAATTTGCGAAAAGTTTTCTGATGGAATGTCATTAATGACTTAGGAGCTTGGTTTAACAATACAATACATTTCATAATCTACAGTTACTTCGAAGCGTTTTAATCCAAAAGGTTTAGTTAGACATTTTTAAAATCTAGATATTGTTGTAACCTACAAAATAATGACAATAAAGTCAATGAAAAAAGCTTCAACTCTGTAGGTCGTCGTTTAATCTCATTCTAAATAAGCCCCGATGGCATCGATGTGTACGTACATTCAAAATGTATAAGTTAATCTATCGTGAAATCTGATCCTCCAACGCTATAGCCTACACATTTCTATGAGAATACAAGTTTCGCTTAAAACGTCATCGTCATTGAAAAAAAAAAAAGGTTAAAACAGTTTTTTAGTTTGGTGCGCTCTAAAATCTATACCTCAAGTTATGTTCTAGGTTTATATAATGCAAATATAAACTGTTATTACGCAACACAATTTTAAAGCATTAATTTTTCTTGAATTCATGGTTTTCAAATGCGCAGTCTTTCACTTGATTTTTGTGTACGTTCAAATGCTATTCACTGCTCATACTATACTAAATATCGTTTCCATTATTAGCCGGGCGAAATGTTGTTCTTAAATGCTTCAAAATTAACAGGAAAATAAAGGACGAATTTGATTCGCACTAGCTAGAACCCATCAATATTGTATGAATGCGATTGGTCCCTTCAAATTATAAAGTAATCACTGTGAGTAAATTGGGGCTTACGTAACGACAATTGTGTGGCGTATTCAAATATTCATCCTACTTGTTTTATATATTTGTTCTTTCCTATAAATGAAATCGAAACTGCACAAAATAAAAAATAATATTTACTTTTAAATGGGCCCGGACGTCGTGCCCTTTTTTCGACTTCCCGGGTCTGAAGTGAGAGGGCCATGTTCACAAGGTCTGAATGAATGTCTTGAGACTGCATAATCCCCGTCACTTGAGTTTTAATGGGTCTTATAGTCTTATAAACCGGTTCGGAACGGTCAGGATCCTCTGAATTAATTTATTAAACTTTCATTGACAGAATTTTACAAAACATTTTTATTCAGCTATTAAACTTTCGATTAACAAGATTTTAAAAAAAGTTCCTCAAATAATTAAAATTTTGCACACTGGGCGAGAATAAAGATCTATGATAGAGTCCTTGAAGGCGATGTTGTTTTCCAATGAAGATATGTCTTGGCTGGGGACGCCGAAACTCCCGACCATCAATACATGTAATTTAACAAGCATATATTACATCAGGAGTTCTGGAAAACGCCCAAGAACTTTCCACCTCACATTGCGCACTCTCATATTAAGAAGATGAAGATCAATTAAATTCCATTCAATAATTAATGAGAACAAGGAAGCAACATCAAGATCAAGTTAAGATAAGCTTGAAATAATGAATTTCTGGAATAGGTATCAGAATTTGAGAAATCATGCACCCCATGCTTTATTAATCAAACTTATTACACACTGGTTTTGTAGGATCCACCCAGACAAGACAATTACCTTAAGCCCTCGTCCTCAGCAGTTAAACCTGATTAAGGTCAATTAGTATTAAGAAGGTAGTGTACCACGAAAGTATCTTTATTAATACTTTCGCGAATAAGAAGACCTTGTAAGATGAAAAAATTTTCTTCGACACTAAGAGTATAAAAAGACTGATGCCAGTTCACTTTTTTAAACAGTGTTCGTCCAGCCTTGGTTTAAAGTTGGCTCTTTCTGATTATTTCAAATAAATTATTTGAAATACATTTTCCCATCACACGACAAAATGACAGAAGGGTAAACTTAATTTTGATCTGATTGATTTATTTGAATAACTGTTTCTTTATAGCAAAAATATTTTATTCATTACTTCCAGGAAGCAAACTCTGGTAGGCCTACTGCTGTTTTTATGTGTGGGTGCGCTATTGCCCTGCTTGTTGGCAGCTCCGTGTTCGGACGTTTTTCATTCTAGCGAGTTGAATGAAAAAAAGTCCAATAGTTCTGCAATTGGAAATCCAGGCAATCAAACAACGAAAATATTACTTGATTCAGAGGTACGTCTCAAAACAGTGTTAATTTGTATTTTTATCGTTAAATTACTACTTACAAATTTCCATTTTCACATAGAAAAAAGAGAGAATCTTGGAGAGAATCTTTGAAGAAAAGCCGACGGACAAAACCACTTTGTTGATCACTGCTGAAAATGAAAAAGAAATCGTCCCTAGTTTTACTGCGTCGGGCTCCCTGGAGAAGCGAACGCGACGACAAGCACAACCCAACCGACTACAAAGGCTTCCGGCATCCGGAGGCCTTTTGCAATCTAGACCTGGAGTCCCAGCAGTTCGGAGAACAATTAATAACAAAATACCAAGTGCTGGAGGTAGAAAGCCGATGTCGAGACCTCAAGTCGTGAGACCAAAGCCCGTCTTAAGACCAATGCAAGTCCCGAAACCAAATGCTGTTGCCCATAATGCTTCAGCTTCTGCTCCCTCGACTCCAAAGCCTGCTACTGATGGTCCATCGTCTACTACCGGTACGACATTTCCAGCTTTTGATCCAGCATCTGTCCTAGCTACTTCATCGTACGTCTCAGTTTCTCCTGTTCCTCCAGCCTACGCATATTCTACTCCAGCACCGTACGCTCCTCCTACTGCTTCGACATACGCTCCTGTTCCCCCAGCATCGTACGGTTCTCCTGCTGGCCCAGCCTACACTCCTTCTTCTCCAGCACCATATGGTTTTCCTGCGGGTCCAGCTTACACTCCTTCTGGTCCAGCGCCGTACGCTCCTCCGGCTGCTCCAGGCTACGCTCCTCCTGCTCCTCCAGCATCGTACAGTTCTCCTGCTGGTCCAGGATACGCTCCTGCTGGTCCAGCACCGTATGCTCCTTCTGCTCCAGCACAGTACGCTTCTCCTGCTGGTACAGCCTACGCTCCTCCTGCTCCTCCAGCACCGTACGGTTCTCCTGCGGATCCAGCCTACACTCCTTCTGGTCCAGCGCCGTACGCTCCTCCGGCTGCTCCAGGCTACGCTCCTCATCGTACAGGCTACGCTCCTCCTGCTCCTCCAGCACCGTACGGTCCTTCTACTGCTCCGGTTTATGCTCCTTCTGCACCAGCACCGTACGGTTCTTCTGCTGCTCCGGCTTATGCTCCTGCTGCTCCAGCCTATGCTCCTTCTGCTCCGGCACCGTACACTCCTTCTGGTCCAGCGCCGTACGCTCCTCCGGCTGCTCCAGGCTACGCTCCTCCTGCTCCTTCAGCATCGTACAGTTCTCCTACTGGTCCAACCTACGCTCCTCCTACTCCTCCAGCACCGTACGCTCCTTCTACTGCTCCGGTTTATGCTCCTTCTGCTCCAGCACCGTACGATTCTTCTGCTGCTCCGGCTTATGCTCCTTCTGCTCCGGCACCGTACGCTCCTTCTGCTCCAGCACCGTACGCTTCTTCTTCTCCAGCGCCGTATGCTCCTCCGGCTGTTTTTGTCTACGCTCCTCCTGCGTCTCCGGCCTACGCTTCTACTCCAGCACCGTATGCACCTCCGGTCTATGCCCCTGTTGCTTCGGCTTATGCTTCAGCATCTGCTCTGGCTGCTTCAACTTTTTCCCGAGCTGCTCCAGATAACAGTTCTGATTCTTCAGCCAACAGTCCCGGAGATACTCCGGCTTACCCTAACTAAGGACTTACTCGGTATGCGATATACTTCAGAGAATCCATACTTTGAACCTGTCCGTAATGAAAACTTTACGATTTGCCATGACCTTTTCAATAGTTAACAGCACCTGTGATGAATTGAACGAAGCAATCTGCTGAAGCTACTTCAATCATTTATATTACAAGCTGTTAACTTCTGCAGCTCCCCAACTTACTGCCCCAATAGAATCAGCTAAAGCATTAGTAGCGCAGCATTACTACGCTTGTTATCTCCATTTGTCCAAAAGCATTTTTATTTAATACACTGAATCGATTCAGCACATTTAGTTTGATTATTCAATTATGTCGTTTACCTCATTTACTTTTGTTTTTCGTTGACGGACAGGGGGGGGGGGGCGGTAGCGGGACCGTTTACAGTTTTACTCGCTTACAACTATCCGGCGAGGAGAAACGCTTTCTTGGCTATCTTTATAAAATAATATGTTCTTCCGTGTTCTTCATATTACATGAACTTTTAACTACCAGACCAGACCGAAAGAAAGACTGAATGTTATCACACGAGAATGATACCATATATAGGCTGTGTGATTGGACGAGACATTCTTTTGTCGTGATTAGTCTTTCTGACTGAAAGCAGTTTTGATCTTACATCGAATAACTGTTCATCACCTTGAACAGAGCGTTAAGTTAATATATTCTCTCGGTTGCGTCAAAATTCAAATCGGATTGAGTTAAAAACAATCACGTGATCCCTCTTTGACAACCAATAAACAAACAGGAATACATACTTAGTTAATTTACTTACATTATTAGTTAATTAAGGGAATCACGCGATTGTTTTCAACTCAATCCGGATTGAATTGTACGCAACCGTTAAATATGCGATTGTCTACAGTTTATTAGCGTATCTAGTAACCGTACTAAATTTATCGTAAAAATTTCGGTTTGATCGTTGGATGAGCCAGTCTAATATTTGTGTCCCAAATTTTAAAAATGTGTAATATCTCTATAAACTTTTAAATCCAATGTTATATAATTACATCAGCTGTTCCGCAGAAATGCAATATGGCTGACATCATAAAAACTCCTAGTTGTTCACCTTTCCGTTGTTACGTAAGCGCGCGAAAACGCGCATTATGTCGTCCCAACCTCATTCTCTCAAGTGTGTTACGTCGGCATTTTACTATAAAATAGCCAATGCATTGAACCTAAGGTATCCATTCTCACGTTGACGTCGGCAGCTTGTCTACTGCGTCATGTCGCTGCCAAAATGGAGGCAAGTTATGGTTTTTCTTTTTTTCGTTCACTTTAATTTCATGTTTAATTTAAGGTGAAACTTCTTTTTACTACTACAGTAATCAGTATCTTGTTTAAGTCTGAATACTTTTAACAACAAGACTCCATTGCCAACAGTTATATTTTATGTTTATATTGTTTCTACGTTAAGTAGATTGGTGCTTTCTTTTTTATGTATGGTGAATGTCGTTTGGTGCCAGTACAATTACCAACCATATCAAGAAGGATATAATACATACCAACAGCAGCAGCAACCATATGGTGGATATGAACAACAATATGGGTATGAGAGCTCTCACCAACGTTATTACCGGTCAGTTGACAATGGCCCTACTATTTCACCTGTCCTAACTAAGGTATTTTGTGGTGATAATTAGATTATGTCCATGTATTGATTTTATCTACTTTTTGATAGGAAATGCCAGTTAGGAATCAAACAGATGCCAAAACAGCAAATGCCACAGAATTACTGCAGGGACTACAAGGCAATGGTGACAAGTTCCCACCTGATCTTGAATTTATTGATGATGCTGATGTAGTGACATTGCCAGATGGAACCACCAAACTGGTTACTGACAAGCCGAAAACTGCTAATGCCGGTCCGAACATAGTCTCTTCCCAAGTAAGCCGTGATACGAGCAAACTGACGCCGGATTCGAATCCTGCCCTCAGCGTGGAAGCAAAGAATGCTACAGAGAACTCTACGGCTGAAGCAATTAAGATGTTAAGGAGGCGACAGGCACCTGTTCAAACTCCGGTAATCCAACAGTTTATACTACAGTCGCCTCTAATGCTACGGCCTTTACCCGCTATTCAGTCTTTGCGCGTCATCCCGGCTGATCCGTTTCGAGTACTGATATTTTAAACAGTTTTTTATTTAGTTATTTGTGAATTTAATTGGGTGTTTCAAAGGTTGAGTTTCCGGGACCATCTGTACAACCAGCTGTTGTTTTTCAAGTACCACTTGGTGATCGATCCCGTCTCGTTAACGAACAGGTCCGTCCAATGCCAACCGCTCCGCCTCAAGTGATGGCTCAACAACCCCAGAAACCGGCTCTCCAACAGGCACCTCCACAACAAGGACAGTCCTCCAAACCGACTCCACAGCAGCCATCACCTCAACAGACACCACCACCACCACAGGGACAGTCTCCAAAACCGGCTTCACAACAACCGGCTCCTTCCCAGCAAGGACAGAAACCGGCTTCACAGCCAGCACCTTCACAAGGACAACCACTAAAGTCCCCACAACAGGCACCACAACAGGGTCAGGCTCCAAAAGTAACACCGCCTCCTGCCCAGCCAAAACTTGTTCCAGCGCCCACGTCAACTCCTCTCCCAACATCTACTCCAGCAGCAGTTAATCGTAGCCAGGTTAACTCAGTTCAGACTCGAGAGCCTCATCGACCTATGGAGAATAGACACCCGTCAACTACAATTCGACCTACGCCACCAGCTCCTTCCGTGGCTCTTCAGATGGTTCCACCGCCGCGACCAAATTCTATGCCTGTCCCCGCGCAACCTCCAATGGCTGCTCCTACAACACTTCCTACGCCTCAGCGTCAAGCGGTATTTTCCAACTTTTATTGGAAAAAATTTAGTTCAGTTTACAAGCCATTCTTACGCAGGTTGGTCAACCAATGCCACCTAACATGCCTCCCCAACCAATGCCACCTCAACCAGCGGCACCCAACGCGGCCCCTCAACCTATGCCACAATCTATCCCGGGAGTAACTCAAATGGTAATGTCGAAGGTTTTCTGCATTTGAATAGTCTTATTTTTTTTTATTTTTTCCCCTTTGTCTATTGTAGATGATTCCTCCGCCCCAAGCTGTGGTATGTTCTTTACTCTCTTTTTAAAACTGTTTCTAATTCTTTTTTTCTTTTACAGAGACCTCAGCTTCAGGGTCAGCCACCACAAGGATCTCCACCGCAAGGCCAGCCTCAAAACGTTCCTCCCGTTCCTCGTGCGATGGTACTTATTTTTTGTCTTCAATAAAATTGTACAGTAATTACCGGTTGTGTTCTTTAGGCACCGAATGATCCAGATCACCATGATACAGCGGTATAGTATCTGTCGCTTCTTTTTAGCACAAGACATTGATTAATAGTGTTTATTTAGGCACCGAAGGCAGCCCAGCAGTCGATGCCACCACCACCACAGCAATTTCAGCCTCAACCACCACAGGTGACTGGGTTTCTCTTCGGGTTGTTGTAGATTTTCTAATTGCAACTTTTATGTAGATGATGGCCCAACCGTTCGGAGCCCCGACACCGCAACCCACACAAATGGCTCCGCAACAACCTCAGCCACCTCAGGTAGTTTGGGTCTTTTTCCTGTTTGAAAATCGTCTAAATTTGCAACTTGCATAGTTTGGAGCACCTCCACAGATGCCGCAACAGATGGCTCCAAGAATGAACCAACCTCCTCAAATGGGTCCTGCGATGGGGTCGCCTCCGTCACAAATGCCTCCTCAAATGGGACCATCGGTTAATCAACCACCACCACCACCACCTCAAATGCCCCCACCAATGGGGTCGCCGTTTAACCAACCACCTCCTCCTCCTCCCCCGCCTCCTCAAATGCCCCAGCCGATGGGATCACCGAATCAACCACCTCCACCTCAGATGGTAAATGGTTTACAATATTTGAGATTTATCCATTTTACACCATCTTTTTTATTCAGATGCAACAGGGTCCTCCTAGTCAGCCACCTTTTTCCCAATTCAGTCAGAGAAGCGCTCCGGGAGATCGCAGCCATAACGATAATGAAAAGAAAGAACGGCACATGATGCGGCGACACTTGGGCGCTCATCACATGGGCTCTCATCACATGAATAGGCGTCAGGCAGATGCAGTACCTTACCCGTCCAAGGAGGCTTATGATAGCTATGTCGTCAACAACTATCGTAATCAGTACGACGAAGTCTACCCTACTTATTCTTCTGCTCCAGCTTATTCGGCTTACTCCGCTCCATCTTACTCTGCTCCCTCTTATACTACCACTACTGCCAAAGCGGAATACTATGTTCCACGCTATTGATTATTTACTGCTTCATAGGTCTAATAAAATAATTTATTCAGAGTAAAACACTTGTCTTGTACGATTTTGATTTCTAAGCCATTTATTATTCGTTTTGTACGAGTGGAATGGCGGTTGCACTAGTTTTCACTATTTAGTTTCGTCTTTTACGTATTGTTTGACTTACCGTAAGTCAAAATATCCTGATATTATCGAAGGCCAGTTAGAACGGTTGGCATGGCTGGCATCGATTGTTTTTCAGGTGATTTTCGGTGGTAGTTAAGCATCAGCCATAGCAACTTATCATTTATTCAATCAAGACTACCAGTTTCCCTGGAAACTGTTCTATTTGTATCAAAACTGTACAGATTGGACCTTGACCTTCTGTTTGTGTTTCAAGGACAGCAGAAAGTTTGATTGCTTGCGCCGAAACAGTTGTGGATGTGTATATCGGGTTCCGCTCTGGACGGAAAGCCACGAGTTTCAGTTGATCAGTCGTAAAGACAAGATGACTTCCAAGACGCTAATCCTTGGCCTTCTAATGTCATCACTTCTGCAAGTTTCGTGGCAGCATAACGAGCAACATTTGATCGAATTGATTTTGAGCTGGGAGGATGCTACTTGCCCTGGAACGGTCGTTGTTTTTGACAAACACTACTGGATGGAAGAACACGCATTGATTGATCAGCTGGTGCTTCGATATTCACGACCTCTGACACTGCTTCAGAGTTTTACTAATTATGGCCTGATGCCAGAAGAGGATTCCTGGACTGGCGGAGGTGGGTCGCTGGAGACGCTTTGCAATAATGTGATCATTTTCAATCGCTATCCAGCCGATTTGACTCCTCTCTATCGCCAATTAACGGCCCGCTACCCCTACATCGGACAAGTCTTGGTCGTTACGCCCAGTGCATCAGAACAGATCGATCGGTTCCTAACTGAATTTAGAAACCATAAGATTATGTTGTTAATCAATCGTCCTTGGCGTCATCTGGAATTACGGAATTGTTGTTGGGGTCCTGATCGCCGAATTCGACGACTGGATCTTGAGCCGGATTCAATGGTTCGTTGGGAAGAATTTGGTCTCCGCACATCGAGGGTGGTGGAGAACGTACTGCAAGATGATGACCAATTACCTGAACCGGCAGCTTAAATTTTTTATTATTTGTAAAAGATGCCAATATTTCCCAATTTTACTTACTCTATTGCATTTATTTTTTCTATGGATGTAAACAGCTAACAACTGTCAACTGATGCAGAAACTAGATCATAAATTAAAGCGATCCTTTCTATAAATTTCATTAATCCCTATTCAATTCTTCATTGTTATAACTGATGTAACTGGAATATATAAATACACATTTGAAGGAATACACAAATACAATTCTGGAGTACCTGAAGAACCACATCGGTTACTTTTTATTGCATTGTATTATTTTAAACATTCGTTATTTATCTAAAGGAATTATTTAAAAAAAATTAGAAGCAAAAGTTAAGTGTGCAGTTTTTCTCACATTATAGTTATTAGTTGAAACTTTTAAATTTAAAATAACGCTCAAAAAATTTGTGAGCTAGTAGGAAATTTACTTTTTGGTAGGTGTCAAAATATTTTCGCTTTAAAAAGTCGATCTCATATTTATCGAAATGCTTCCGCTGACGCATGCTAACACCGCGGCATAGGAGTTTCGCAACCTTTGCAAAATGAAGATCTTATCGCAAAATGAAGTGTCACTTACGTATCTCATGTTCAATTTTATTATCATAAACTAATCGGAAACTAATAAATAAATGATTCCTTTCTCAATGTTATCAGGTTTTTTCTTGTGTTGAGGCGCACGAAAAATTTAGTTACAAGTTTTTTTTTCCTTTTTTTACAAATTCGCAATTGAATATTTTAAAATTATTATTTTGCAGCGCTGCCATAGCGACTGTTCCAGTCTTCATAAAGAGCCAAGTCTTGAGTAGATACACTTGCGCGAACTTGACATAAGGCTGCGTTAAAATCCTCGTTTGTTATAGGCCGCACCTGCAGTAAAAAAAAAAGATAGTACAACATCACGGAACCTTATGTATGTTGTGCTTAACCTGGTCGGGAGCTATGTGCTCAATATCACCAAGTGCAATTGAACGAATTGGTCCGAAGGCTGCTTCTTTGCACAAATTTGTCATATCTGCACACGAATAGCCATCTGTACGATTGCAGATGTCGGCAATCTGATCTTCTTCTAATACATGTCGCTGTTCTGCCATTAAGAGCTGAATGATTTGTTTTCTGGCAGCGAATTCAGGTAGAGGGATGCTGTTGGTATTCAAAAGAGAAGAAATAAAAAGGACCTATAGAAATTAGAATAACATTCACATACTACAAACGCTTAACTAAGCGTCGTCGGGCAGCTTCATCCAATTCTTGGGGACGATTGGTTGCACCCACAACTAAGAGACGATCTTCTTGGCTGGTTGTAGCACCGTCCTAAAATTAAATATAAAGAAAAATAAGTATTTTTCAAGCATATGTAAATAAGCCGAACTATAACATACCAGCTGGACGAGGAATTCTGTTTTAATTCTGCGACTACTTTCATGTTCCGATTCCGAGCGCTGCGACAGCAAAGAATCAATTTCATCAATAAAGATGACAGATGGTTGATTTACCCTGCAGAAATTTAGTTAGCTATTTGAACTGTTTTGAACAATTTGTTTGCATGTCGACCTTGCAACTGCGAACAAAGCCCGAACCATTTTCTCTCCTTCACCAACCCATTTCGACGTCAATGAAGACGCGCTAATACTAAAAAACGTCGATCTTGATTGACTTGCAATGCACTTGCCTGTCGAGTATTAGAATGAGTGTGATTTCAAATCGGCAGAGATGTAATAAAGACAAAATTACCAATCAATGTTTTTCCTGTTCCAGGTGGTCCGAACAGTAGAATACCTGCATTTTAGCATTATTCGGAATTTTAATGTTGGCATAGCAATAACTGGAGTTGCATTATTTTTATTTACCTCTCGGCGGGCCTCGAAGACCCGTAAAAATGTCAGGTCGTAGCATTGGCCAAACGACGATTTCTTTAATCGTGGTCTTGGCAAATTCAAGCCCAGCTATATCGTCCCAATTCACTGGCGCTCCATTATCCATGATTTCGTTCTCAATAAGCTCCACCATCCGCGGCTCAATATTTTTTAATCGTTCATCTGTTGTACAAAATATTCAGTCAACTCTTTTAAACATGAGAGCTACTAAAATACTTACCAACAATTTTTTCAGGATCATTATTTCCATAATTTCCAGCATTCTTGTTTTCGGCACCATTATTTTCCCCTTCATTTGCTTTTGCATCTTTTATAGGAAGAATGAAAGGGCTGTGCAAACCACGACGATGGCCGCCGAGAGACTTTGGGCGGCACCCCAAGGTGGGAGCATTTGAAGTTGGGTTACTGTTCCCACCAGCATTCTTCTTTTTTTGATCAACAATCTATAAGTAAAATTTTCATCAAGTTCAAAGCCAGTATGCATTACAGAAGAGTAAGTTAATAGTAGTGTGTGCACTTACCAACTGTTCCTTGGCTGTACGAAATGCATTTGGTTTGACACTTTCTTCAGTTTTTCTTTCTGGAATTGTAGGATATCTGACTGTGGGAGGATTGATACTTGGATTTATTTTTGCCACAGCATCCTCAGGTCTTCTTTCAGAAATACTAGAAAATTTTATTTGAGGATTGACTGTTGGAAGTTTTGATGGTGGGTTGAATTTAGTTTCTGGTTCACAGGACTTCTTCAGTTTAGTAACCTGCAATTTTGCAGGTTTTTCATCTTCAGATTTATTTTGTTCAAGATGAACTGTATATTCTAATGTCTTTTCAAAATCTTGAGTGTTCATTCCTCCATCAGCTTTATTTGAATCATTCTCAAGGGTTTGAAAGATACTTGTGCTTCTGAGATCTTTGAGATTCCAGTTCTGGCTCTCTAAATGGCAAACAACACACCTAGAGATTAGTAGAGAATAATAATAATCCATTTTATATTCTTGCCATTTTTAAAGGAACTTGTGAGTGCCAAAGCCCCTTTTGAATAATTGTCCAATCCCACCGAATCATTTTGTTCATCCACAATCTGGGAATACTTTTGCATGTACTGATTGTATAATGTCAAAGAAACAGTAGAATCCTCATCCCTATTAATCATTTGAAAATAAAAATTTACCCAAAACCTAAAAACAAGCTTTCCCTTTTGAACGTACGCTTTCCCGGAATTTGCTGAATAATACAGCTGGGCCGCAATTTTTCTTTGAATGTCAGCTTTTACACTTGGGCTGCAATGAGTTTTCGAGCTCTTAATGTCCTCAAACATCAAGGACTCGAAAATATGTTGAAAGTTTATTACACTGGAATCATTCGTCAAATTGTCCATTGTTTACTTTTTCCTATTTTGTATCGTTTGATATTGTTTGTGTTTGAACTATTTTTGCCATTTGGTTGTTCGAATTCTTCAACAACACGTGAACGGCAGACTACACTGTTGTCGTTAATTCTTATACAATTAAAAAATTTCAGTAAAATCAATAAGATGATTCATTTCGGTTTGGAAAATTATTTACTATATATTTAATTCGGATTTATTAAATTTTAAATAATATAAATTAGCAGAAATTAATTAGCTGGCCAGGGGCAGACCGGCAGAGCGACAGGAGGTACGAGCAGAACAGCTGTTTAGTAGAAACCTTCTATTTAGATCTAACCAAAATGGCTTCAACTGCTGGAAATGTTATTAAAACTGGCGTTAAACAAGTGAGACCACTTTTATCTGTTGATAATGCCGAGGCCCGAAAACGTGTACTTAATTTGTATAAGGCCTGGTATCGTCAGATCCCGTATATAGGTAATTTGTGTGTATTAAATTACTTCCATTAACTATTAGTTTACAATTCTCATTCATAGTCTTGGAGTATGATATTCCAAAGGATGAAGCCCAATGCCGAGCCAAGTTAAGAGAAGAATTTGAGAAAAATCGACATGCTAAGGATGTGAGAGTTATTGACATGTTAGTAGTCAAAGGTCAGATGGAGCTGGTTGAAACTGTGAAGCGATGGAAACAGAAGGGACATGTTATGAACTACTTCAGAACCCCGATCACTCCTAAGCCAAATGATTTCTTATCTAAATTTCTTGCTGGCAGTAACTGAATGATGAGAACATCTGTATAGCCATCAAAATTGAAGATAGTGTATAGAAAATAAAAAAGAAGGCCAAGGTTGAACTAAAAACAAAACAAAAAGACAAATACTTTGCTCTCCATCTCATTTAATATCTTTACTTTGTTCATTGTTTTGTTCATTAAGATCTATTTACTATTTTGGAGAGTCATTTAATTAGTATGTGGATTTGAAATAATCATATACTAAAGTACTGTGTAACAGAGTTTTACAACAACTATGTAAACACAAAGGAAAACAAATGAATTGGATCTGGTTGGACCTAGTTTCGTCGGAGTCGGATTTAGTCTCATCTTGGAATTTAAATGGCAGAACTCGGTCAAATTATTTTGTTATTTACAGTTCTTTAGATTGAACGAAAGTTCCAGAAAATAGGGTGCGAGGAATAGGAACGACTCGTAGCTCTCGCTCGGTTCTGTAGTGCAATCCACTCGAGCCCGTCATTTTGCTTGTTTTACCTGTTAGAACCGTGTAGCTTGTACGTGTTGTACAAAATCAATCGACACGAGTAGTCAGTTCTTAATTTTTCCGATACCATCTCCTTAACCAATAGTGTTAATATTATATTTAGCGCAATAACCATCTAAATTCAGTTTTCATCTTAGATTGTTCTTTTGGGGGTATTAAATAATAAATTACTTGATTGTGTAACTAGGAAACATTAAGCGCTTTGATTCATCTCTGGTATGATTATTAATTCAGACAATTTACAATGTTTGCCATGTAATATCAGCATAGTTGACTCTTTCCTGACTGTCTCGGCCAGGTAGCGAAAGTGAGGTAACCAGTGTGCCCAGCCATTTGTAAAGCTGGGAGGACCGCGCGAAATTTGCGATCGTCTTTTTTCTCATTATCGTCAGGCCCCTTTAAAAAAATTTATTACATTAGTTAACTGTTAGGTCCTTAGTACCACTGAAACTACCTTTTCCTTGGTTTGATTAAAAGAGAAATTGTAATCATCCACTTCTGGAAGTGTGATATTTTTTACTTGATACTCTCTCTGGAGACATTCCATTGTTTCAATATTTTTGAATCCTTCTGCCACCAAACTGTCACATGTTTTTTGTGTCTGCTCAATGCATGGAGAAAAGGAGCATATTCTTCCACCTAAACACAAATATAGAATATACACACTTGAATGTGCTAACCCTAAATTAGAAGATTTACCAGATTTTTTCAATGCCTTGACAGCATGAGGTACTGCAAGCCATGGGTTGGGGAGATCTAAAAAGACAGCATCAGCTGTGTCTTCCAAATCAAAACCATCTTTACATGCATCTCTCTGTTTTGCCGTAACAAATTTTTCCAAGCCATGGTCTGAAAACTCTTTTGTCACAATCTCAACTCTCTGTTGATGAAAATCAAATGTATGCAGATGGCCTACAGGTGAAATGGCTCTCAAGATTGCATGGGAGAGAGATCCACTACCAGTACCTACATAATTATACCATGAGGAATCTGTGAGATAATTTTTTAACATTTGCTAACCTGATTCAACAACAACAGAACCAGCTTTAATATCAAGTTGCATTACAATTAAGCTTATGTCAGGTGTGTAGAGGATTTGAGTTCGATGTGGGAGAGTTAATGTCCAAAGTTCAGGCGTCGGGTGAAGAAGGTAGCCCCAACCACGAGAAAATTGCACTTTATGTCCAAACTTTTTTCCCACAAGATCTTGAACTTTCAGGGCACCATACGCAGTTTGAAAAACATTTTCGACCATTTCACCTTTTTTGGAGGCAATTAAAGGTTTTACCTGTATAGTATACATCGCTTGTGGATTTACATATATAACTACTACGTCTCCTTCTTCAACAACACTTTTGATCTTGGCGAAACTCATTTTCTAAAACTTGTTGGATGAAATCGGGATTTTCAATTTCAAGTTAATCACCAACCAGACCAACACGTGTGTATTTGCGTGTCAGGAACTTGTGATTTCCTTTATGGACACCAGGTGGCTAAGAATTGGTATATACTCGGGAGCGCGGAGCGCCCGCCAATTAGGTTGCTGGCGATTAATTTGGTTGATGTCTCAAACAGAAAGTCGAAAACTCGAATGAGTCAACGATACGTGCTCTAACCTCGTAAATATGCCTAAATAGCGGCTTCATAGTGGAAATGGTAATGTTTGCCACATTTTATCCAAATGTTAATTAAACATGACTTTCAATTCCTTATACCACACCAATAATTAAAAGCTACCGTTTGATTTTCCTGTAAAAAAAAAAATACTGGTGATAACTTCAAATTTCTTTTTTCTTGACCAAGGACGGTGAAGTGATCACTCGATACAGAACTGGAGGTTTACATATGGAGGAGCAACTAGGGGTATAAATTTTCAAAGTACTAAACAACACCTAATAGATGCATAAATATTCATGGAGCAGCAGCAACGACTCGGAATACTTGACCAACTTTGAGAAAAATTTTTCTAAGCAATGAACGCAGTTCTGGTTTCAGTTCGAAAGATACCAGCTCACAAAGAAGTTGATGCCAACTGCTAACGTGCGTTTTAAACTAAATTTCAGAAAAGAAAAACGTACTGTATATAAATTACCAGAATTATTAAAAATAAAAACACTTACCTTCTCATCGGGTAGTTGATTAATTTTAGAAAGAAAAAGAAGCATTAAGGGCGACCACGCATCACGATGGCTCTCGGTTTCCAGAGTTACGTAGTACTCGAGGGCCTCTTTGCCCAAATATGTTAGCTTATCCGCTACGCTAGTCCACTCATTCTGCCGTCCCTCGTCGTGGTAAAGGCGGAAGAGGATTCGCATGGCGCAAGCAAGGCTTTGCGTTTCTTGTTTCAGTAAGTTTGGTCTGACGGGTCCTCGGAAACCTGCCTTCCATAATACATTCCTCTGCGTTGAGTTAGTATTAAATTGACGGGCAAAATGGTGCGACTTAGCCAAACAATCGACCATCATTAATAGGTGCTCGGCGGACATGAATCGGAACATTCCTTGATCTAAAAGGAAAATCATAGTTAAATTAGAATTTCTCTAAACGAAAGTTAAAAATCAATGAGTCAATACCGAGATCAAGATCTCTTTGGCTAGCCGAAATGCTTTTAGCAGAGGCAAGCAAGTCCGCATCCTCTTTACGGGTCGTCGATGGGAAAAAGACTATGTTGTCGATGGTGTGGATTAATTCTAACTGTACTTGACACTGGACTAATAGCCCATTAAAGAGCCGCTGTGTATCTTTAAGTCCATTGTCCGCCTCGGTAGGCGCCGAATGGGGACTCCACGTCAATAGTGCATCAGGTAATGTCAGATGGAATATATCATCAACGCAGCCACAAATTCGCAGCCAACAAGCATCCCCCAATTTTGGCCCGTTACTAATCACCAGATTTTCCAAGCAATTCACACCAGAACGTGCGAGTTGTTCATTTTCTTGTGTGACGCACCTATATGCAACATTAGATTCAGATTCTAATGAACAATCAACTGTCATACCACAAATTTTAAATTACCATAAAAGTTGAGCGATGAAATCATCGATGAGCAGAGAACCAATAAGGTCAAAATACTGTGTAATAACATCGACCATGGCGTAGAGGGCGTGGTTGCAGGTTGTAGTTAGCCAGTCAGATTTTTCCGAGAGCTGATCTGGCAGTTTTGACTGGTTGAAGATTCGGAAAATGACTTTGAACAAGTCCTTCCACCAGTGAGAACGAAACGTCGAACCATATTGTTTGGCCATTTCGAAGAGAACTGTAAGGGCGCGTGTGCGCACGTCAAGTTTACAACGCCCGATGATGCAGCTCAATTCGAAAAGGATCGGAAACCAGCCACGGACCCAAAGCCGTTCCTCCTCAGGAATTAAACCTAAATTGGTCACAGCTGACGTCAACTGACTATTAACCATATCATCGGCCAGTTGAGCGCCACCATCACGAAACAGACTCGGTTGGTCGGCGACATGCCGACCGCAAAGTCTAATTAAACGAATAGCCTCCATGTTGGTATCAGGATACAATGGATTACAGGCGAATTCGCTTAGGCACTTGACACAATCCTAGTAAAATACGAATAAAAAATGATTTTGTTACAGTTTAATTTGTTAACTATATTACCTGGAAACTATCGATCATTGCCGTCATGTTTGTCACATAGAGTTCCGTCACAATCTTATTTATGGTCTGAAAAGCGAGCTCAACAATTGCTTCGTCATTGTCCGATGCAGCTATCAGAAGAATGATGAAATTATTTTCAACAATTATGTCGCTTAAAGACGTATATAATTATTACCAAGTAGAAAGACGCAAAAAATGTTCTTCCATCCGGACTTAATTTTGTCTGACTGGCTGTGGACCATTTGAGTGACACAACGAACCACCATATCACGAATTGTGGGCGAGCGGTTGCGTTTCATGATATGTTCAAATGGCCTAAGAAAATCCTTTTGGAATCGGAAGTTTGCAAGTTCTCCTTTTTCGATGAATTTCATAGCTAGCTGTCGAAGCGAATCAACTGCAAAGAAAGCAATGTTCTCGTTGCTGCTCGTTCCCACTTTATTGAAGTGGTCGCCCAACACCTCCCAAATACGAGACCACTGCAGACGGATACGGCCCATGTTGTAGTAGGAGATTTCAACAATCTTCTGCAGACTGAACATACGAGGTTGCGTCGAGTGGGCCAATTCTTCAAGCGAGATCTATTTTAAATTTAAGATATAAAATCAAAGTCTTCGAATGACGCAGAACCAAGAAGATATGGATATTACCTGGCATAAGGCGCGGACAAAGTCAACGATAGCATTACCGTCTAATCGAGTGGAACCAGTAAAAATACGATCAACAGCAACCACCACACTTTGAGAGATAGTCTCTCCGATGGACTCTTTGACACTTGCTGCATTTTGTAAGTGATAAACATAAGAAAACGAGTTTCACGTATGGAAAATGAAATCTTACGTTCGAGCGAGTTGATACTGACACTAGGTAAGTCAGAAAGATGTAGATTACTGCCCGAAGTGGAGATACCTGGCAAATTCAAATTCAAGTTCATCGCGACCAAATTCAGATTCAAATTGTTGCCTTGACAAGGAACACAAACAAAGAACAAACTTAGGCCAAACACGGGAAGACTAGACAAAAGCAACACAAAAAGCGAGACTAGTTTTACCGGTTAAATTGCCACCTGTTGGGGTAGTTGGAGTTCCGGTAATAAACTGCGGACGAACACCAGTACCAATTAGCTGGGCCAACTCTAGCTGGCTGATACATTTGAGGATGTCGAGCCATGAGTGACCCAAGTAGTTGCCGTCCGTATGCGCAACAGTGATAAGTGTCTTGATCGTGTCAATATTCTTTGATTTTATCTCGGTGATCGGCGAGTTGGCTGTTAGCAGTGTGAATCGTGCCAGGGCTTGTATGAAAGCGTCCCGTTCTAAAGCCATATGGAAAATACACGCTATGCGGATAGCGCAGCGGATGCCGTCTAGACAGAGGGTAGACACTTCCAGATCGTCACAGTCTTGAAGACCAACACTGAACGAAGCAAGGAAAGGTGTCCATGCCACTTTGAACATGGGTCGAACGTGTTCCGAGTGCGTGGCCGATGTGAACGGTGAATGCACGTGACTCACAGATTCCATTAGTTGACGAGCAGTGGATGATAGGGCCTCCATCTCCATGTTCCACAAAAGCCGTCGTTTCTTATCGTTAGCTGTTCCTGCTGTACAATGTAACACTCTGAATCACTGGCACTATAGCACATTTTAATCGGTTAAATATTTTAATTACCTGACTTGCTGACTTTATTGCCTAAAGTGCTGGTCGAACTGGCTTTCATTTTGATCTCATTACCAGCGATCTCGTCGTAAATCTGGCTAAGGTACTCTTCCGGTAAATCCTAAAGAGTTAACGACATGAAAATGGATTGATAGAGGTAAAGTTTTAACCGGGCACCTTGGAATCGTTAATGCCACGATTGTTCTTAATAAACTGTTCCTTAGTCATCTTGTTTTTGACTTGTGGTGAATGAAGGTCTGTCGTCAACATAATGATTGAATAGGCCAATACGTAAGGCGCATCAGCGCTGGCAAAAAGTCTAAGACTGTTGAGCAATACAAAATATGTAAGTAGATATTTTACAAAACTAAATTTGTCTATGAACCTTGAATTGCATTCACAGTAGCGAGCGGCAAACTTTTCCATAAGCCGATCAATCTTTTGCGCTTCACCAGGAAGTCGAAAACCTTCCAAGAAATGACGGAGGGCGCTGACGAAATCTTTTTCGTTGAAATCCAGTTGGTCAACGTAAGCGTACATAACTTCCTTATTAAACTTGTCCGGATCACCAAGAAAGTCGCCAACCACTGTTTTATCCAAGCGCTCTTCCGTCACCAAGAATCGAGCAACATCAACTGCTTCTTCTCCAAGAAGTTTTTGCGACTGCAAGTATTGCAACCCTCTCCTGGGCTTTCGATTGAACCTGCAACGAAAAACCCGAAATTAAACCTCATCTTTGTGAAATTTAATTCTAGTAAAATTTTACATGACGATGCCTTGTTCCCAAATCTCCTTTTGCTGCTTGATTGCTTCGAATTGTTTCGGAGTAGTCATCGTGCCATTAACGTAGGCATGGCTTTCGTTTTCTTCGGCGTGATTCTCTTTCATCTTGTCGGCATCTATAAAATAAATAAATAAATAAATAAAGGCGTGTGTATACGTATTGAATTATAGTTGGAGAAATTTTTGAGAGATTTTACGTACCAATATTAGAATGCGCATTAGGATTGACGTAGAGCTCACGACTCCATTCAACCATACATTTCAATATCGTCACAAGACATTCGAGGCCTTTTATGCGCAAAGCCTTTTCTTGTATTGGCGTCGTCCTCAGTTCTACCACTTGCCGTCCTTGGGCGATCTTTGAAAGAACGTTAACTAACCGTTCGAATATGTTGGCAGCTGATAAATCGCAGTCATAATTGACATAAAGGTCTACAACGCTCTGAGCGTCAGAACATATGCGTGTTAATGCTTGCATTACTAGCCAGTGATGGTCAAATGTCGAGCCAGGGTTTTCTAGAATGTTAAGAAAGATCTCGCGGAAAAAGACCTAAATCAACGAAAATTATTTAGTTACAAGAGCTTAAATTATAATAAACTTGAAAGATACCTCTATTTGTTTTTTAAGTTGGGCTTTAAAGTTGTTTAGTAAAGCCAGGAAGAGAGCTAAAGAAAGCTCAGCCACTTCGGTAACGCTAGAGGCTCCGTCACGGCTTAGAGCTACGCATAGGCACTGCCGGACTACGGAAAGAAAAACGGGGTGCTCTCGGAAAACAGGACCGGCATTTTGCACCACAGATAAGAGAAGCTGCAGAGACAAGAGCTTGGATCGCAGCTCGTGAGATCTACAGAAAGAATGTTCTGATATTAGTTCAACGTTCCATCAGTAACGAACGAGCACATACTTCGGATCTGGAATGCCATCGGGCAGAGGTTTCATGGCCAGTCGACATAGCGAACGGAAAACCAGGTAAGCGTCTTTTTGTAATACATGCGAGAAACTATTGGAAGTTCCAATTGGTTCTAAATCACCACCACTGGAACTGGTTCCACCAATTGTGTCAACACTATCTTGCGAGGGTACTCGAGGCAGCGATGACGAAGAGACGGAAACGTTAGAAGGTGCCGTTCCTCCAGTACTTTGTCCCCCCTCACTTTGCGTATCACCTTCAACCTCTTTTTCGGCACTAGATTCTACCAGAGTTAAAAAAATTATAAATTTCGTTTAATCAATTTAGATAAATCAAGTTATACCATTTATAGCATTTGAAACAATATCATCGACGATTGAAGTGACAATTTCAATAGCTTCTAGTTTAGCTTCTCCAGCTTCAGTATGTTCCAGATCATTTTCTTGATTTGGAAAAGTAGTTTCTTCTTCAATCTGGCAAAATAACAATTAGTTATTAAAAACTTAAAGAACTTTTGAACTATATAACTCACAGACTGGTTTTCCATACGCATGAAAATGACATTCAACATTTGAGTTAATGTTGCTTTGGCTGTTGTCTGATTTATCAAGTTTTTGCTAGCCAAGTAGATGTTGTAACAGGTGCGTACAGCCAGCAGCAGTGTTCCTTCATGTATCTCCACATGCTCATGCTGAGATGTGACTACAGTTAATAAGGCCTGCACATACAAGGAGTAACATTCAATAAAAGTCCAACAGGAAGAATACTCAAAAGACCAAGTTACTTTAATAATTTGCAATTGAACACTTTCTTCTGTAGGTGTCCCTGTGAAGCAGGCGCATATAGTTGCAACAACCCTGTCTATGAGTCTCCGCTGTGGATTATGTGGATCAAGAGATGTTCCACTCAGATGGCCATATGCAATAAGTTTCTGAAATGAGGGAAAAAATAGAATGTCAAAACTTTTAAAACATGTAATATATGTAAATGTACCTGTAAGCAATCTAATGCAATAACAACAACCCTTGGGACTGAACACTGGCATGCCAGTTCAAAAGGGAGGTAATGTTTTTCGGCATTGATGACATTGGCAGAATAATTTCGAGGAAGGGGAAGAGCAGCAGAAGTACTATTTGTATTTTTTTCTGCTTCTTCGTGTTTTAGCTCTTCTTGTATATCCTCTGTGGTAAAAATTCAATCAAATTTTGGTAGAGTAATTTGATTTGTAAAAATTGAACTACCATACCAAGTGCAGTTTCACAAGCTTTTCTCAACTGAGCCAAATGGCTTCGTTTGACATCCTTGTCGGCGAGAATCTTTTCCAAACCTTTAACAATAAACATTTTGCTGAGATCCCCGGAAAGGATGCGCATGATTTCACCACCGTAAAAGATTATACATTATTATTTCATAACTAAGGATAAGACGAATTCAACTCGCTCGTATATATTTTCCACCAAATATTTCAGTTAGAAAAAGTTACACATCACTAGAGGAATATACAATCAGTGTTAGACCAGGTCTAAACAGCTGTTTTTGACGTGTCTTGTCATCAACTTACAATGCTGCCATATGTACGATGTATTGCGTCAGGTTTGATCATTTACCCAACTTGCCGATTTATTTTTACCTCTGATTTTAAATATTTTAATAAACGTTTCTGTTTCTGAAACCTGCCTGAACTGAAGCATTATGATAATCAAGCGATTTATTATCCCAATAACAAAATTCTATTAAACATAGAAATAACGTGATAAAACATCAGTTTAGGGATTGAAAGGATGAGCTAGGGAAATGCGGCAAAATAAAAAAAGGAAAGAACGAATGCTCGAACGCATCAATAGAACGCCGGACCGTCTTCGCATATGAAATTATTTTCCCATTCAGCAGGTGCGTCGTACCAACAACTCTCAATTTTGACTAATGATGGGTTGGTCCATAGCTTAAGAAGATAGTGTTCTCGGCCTCGAAAGTTATTCGGCTCACCGGGACACCAATTGTCATACAAAATGTCGTGGTCAAATCCCAACTCACTTCGACTAGCCCACTTCCACAGGCCTTCGTTCTGGTTATCAGTTCCTGCAGTCCAAAAACCCCTTCCTAAAACTCCATAACCTTCAATGCATACAAATGTTTTGTCTTATATCTTGTTCGTAAGCATACCCGCCTTTAATAGCCTATACCTCTCGTCTCTAGAGCTTTTGTTAACATTCTCTCTTCCGATGCCGATTCAATCATAACCAGCCTCATTCCACGAGAGGAACAATTCTGCCTTGCCATGTACCAGGTCTTCTGCAATTAAGTAGTAGAATGGGAAAATAAAGGAAGTTAGAAAATTTTATCACCAACATTTGACTTACCTTCTCAGTAACGACGCAGTAACAGTTCCTCGACTGATGAAGCCTAAAACAATTCATGAAACGGCACTGCAAATTAAATAAAAGCCGGATGGTGTATTTATGGAAAGTTTTGTCTGCATTTCAATTTATTACTGTTTCGTCTTGACCGATGGAGGAGTCGATTAAAAAAATCATTGCACCGAGTAAGACAATCATTTGGGGCACGGTACTACACGTGTTTTTCATCATTTTAAGTTCCAAACTACTAGTTTTTACTTTCAAAACTGAAAATCAGATGATTACTTGGTAGGGCGTTATAGCGCTGCCAAATAGGTGACGTTTTGCTTGTGCGTCCCCGATGGCAGAGGAAATATTGAAGCGCGTGCTCGCGCGTTTCGTAAATTTACATGGGCTAGCTACATGCTACAAATTCCCTATGTCAACACACACGATTGAATTTCCAGATATCCAAATGGCCGTTAATAGACTCCAAAGAAAAAGCTAATACGTCATTAAAACATGACCTAGATGATTAGATTTCATGATATCAATCAACAACTTGTTTGCAATCAATCAATCAATGTTTTATTTTAGAATTCATTTACCAGACAGAAATTGCTCAGTGACGATAAAGTTTAAAACCTACGTAGAATTCAATCTGATCACATTTTAATTATATTTTGAGACATTACACAACTAGTACAGAATGAAGCAACTTGTACTTCGGACTTTTAGTCAAAAGTTACCTCAATTATTAATCACATACAGAAGTGCACTTTTGAATTCAAATATTTAAAAATAATGGCTAGTAGTACATGTGAGACTATTTGTACGTCACCACATGGTTATAGGTGACAAAACCAATGCTGGCGGCTGCCCAAATAAGAACGAATACCACAAAAGTCACATGTTTGAAAGGCGATGCAAATGCGTTACGGACTTGCGCTTGGGGAAATTCTTTCAACAGTTCCTTTCGAGCATAGAACGCCAACAAGGCAGGCACAACATACTGTACTCCCGCTCCAGCGTAAGAGCCCGTGATTCCAACCAGGAAGGATATATCACTCGTAATGAGTGCTAATAATGTTGGTGGGATGAGAGCCAAGAGAGGGAAGAGAAGCCGACGGACGAAAAAACTGTATTCTGCTTCATTTCTTCGCATGAATAGTTGCTTTAGATTATTGCGCAACGTAATGGTTATTATTGGGAAACTCGTGCTGAGCGTGAATACTGGAAACAACGTCAAAAAGAAAAAGAGGATTTTTTGGGCTACGTCAGTAGTTTCTGTTCAATCAAAATTAGAAAACTTTGTTATTAACTTTGAAAATAAATTTATATATTTCGAGTTTATCAAACCTTTCGGCATGACGTTGAAGAGAACTGTCGTAGTAATGTTTCCGGTTGGAATAGATGGACATCTGTTTGGAACAAAGTTAAGCGTATAGAGATCCTCCAGATGAGGGAATGCAAATATGCCCGTAAATCCAAGCAAGAGATAGAATCCAGCAATCAATGTATAATCTAACGCCAGTAGTTTGTAAAGGCCACGTTTGGGAGAGATGGGTGTCACCAGACTTGGTAGCGACTATATCGATCATTTAAAGAATATCGAATTTACTTCATTAAATAAAACACTTTTGTTTACTTACATGATGACACATGAAAGAGTAGACACATGCGCCGAATAGATTAGGCAAGCCATTCACGTTGGCTGCAGGTGGATGACCATGATCTTCTTTCGGTGAACTGAGTAATCGAGCGCAAGCTAACACAATCATTGCTATAAAAGCTGAGGAAGAGAAATTAATGGTTAATACACAATTTAAATGAACAAAATCAAACGCTATAAATAACCCTTACCAGTCCAACGAATTACAGATGTTAAAATTTGTAAGAGTAGCGTCTTCTGAACATTAAAAAACCCAAAAGCTCCGATTACAACCACGAAAATACTCTAGTTAATCAAATGTGAAATGTATCCAGTAGTTCAAGATCAATCATACTAAGAAAAGTGCATACTAAAAAGAGTCGATAAGCGTTGTCTCGACTCAAGTTAGAACCCTCCCAGCAAGCTACAGTGCCATTTAGAGTCTCGTTACATGCCACATCTTGAGGGAAGTAGGTACAAGCCGTGTCACGCAGAGATTTTCCTACGGCTGCTTCGTATATAGCCAAGTCACCATATAGATAAATGGTAATGCAAACGAAGAACAACACCGTCCCAACTGCAATTCGTAAAATTACCACCAATTAACAACTTTTTAGTGCATTTGAAAAATCATTTTTCAAAAATGTTACGCCGCCACTAACCTCTATTGAAAAACATGCCGGCTAACTTGCCCTGAAAATAGAATTTTTCAAATTATTTGTAGAAATCTTTGGAAAGTCGGCAGGGCAACTTTACCATTTCAATCGTCTCTTGTATGTCACATTCTTCCAAATTTTCACTTTCTTGAGTAACCAACACCATATCTGAATTTCCGTTGATGACAGAAGTAGGCGCTTCTTCATCCTCATATTGCGTTATGGAGGAATATAAAGCAGGACTACCGCGTGAAGATCGCTTCTTTCGAACTTTTACTCGTTCCAACTATATGGCACGATTAATGGTGCAATTTAAAGCAATGTACATGCCAAAACTATCTTCACATTTTACACTTTCGACATTAAGTACCAGACTTTTGGTGGGGGACGACGATGCAGAGGAATCTGAATCATCTTGATTCGGATTAGAGCGCTCAAAACTTTCTTTCTTGATCAACTGTTTGGCACGCTTACTCCGTAGGATGGCATTGGCCGCAGCCATAGATTCGACGACAAAGGTTAGTGTAATGTAACTGCATCAATAAATCAATGAATATTGTCAAATCTATTTTGTTTTAAATAATTTATAACCTGATGGTTGAGAGAGCAAGAATAACACAAAGACTAATGATCCATCCTGCATTTGAAAATGCAGCAGGCAAAGTCAAAGCTCCAGTGCCAACAATAAGATTAAATACATAAATCAAACCAATCTGAATGAAGAGGAAATTAATTTAGTTTGTTTCTTTAATTTGTGGTTTTTCTTTCAATGTGTTTACTGTTGGGGAGTAAGTTGCACCAGAATTATCAGCATTTGCCGGCATTTTCATTTATTATGGTTAGCCAATCACAACCTAAACTGCTACCTGTTGAACTTCCACAAACATGACTTCACGGAAAAATCTGAGATACACAATATTCAGAAGATAACATTACTAAAATATACTTTTGTTTGACATAAGTTTTCAGAATATATATAGTATTTTGAAAAAAAATGAAAAAAAAAAAAACAAGACAAAAAAAAATATTAAAAAAACAAACAAACAATAGTTGTTAATTTGATAAACTAGCCATATATAAATTCTGATTACCAAGAGACGAACGGGCGGATGGAGATGAACAATAAATGTAATGCAACTAGAGGGGAGGCTCGAAGCTCGATAAACAACGATGAGTGAGATGACAAAGCAAGCAGCTTAAGATGGCAAAAGTTCGCCAAAAATTCGGGGGAGGAGCAAGTGTGACTGAAACCTAAAACTCTAACATTCCACCCATCATTTAAGGCACTAAGTAAGGGAAAGAGCTGAGGTGGCTAATATTTTACGATTAGATTTCGTAAACAGAAAACAATGACAGATTGTCATCAACGTTGCCATATTTACATTCAATTTTGCCGCTGGCGCCGCTAGTATTTTCTGCTATTTTCGTCGTCTGTCGTCATTTAAAACAATTGCCAAACGACCAACTTTCGGAAAACTACAGCATAACATGGCCAGCGAAGAAAGTTCGACGAAAATTCCGATTGATGATCAAAGTAATCTAACCAGCAGTGAAGATACAGAGCCCAAGGTAAATTACAATTAATTAAAATTTGTGGCTTTGGGTTGTTGTTATGCTAGTTTTTCCAAGTGTCATTTTTTTCTTTTTTTTCCTTTTAAATATACACTAGTTTTCTTTTACACCAAATTTTATTTTAAATGCATAGTACATCGAGATCTTTTGACATTTTAATGTAGATTTCTCAAATAAATATTGAAAAAATGGAAGAGGAGAAACTGAAAGCCCGCTATGCCCGACCTGTTACAGGGCACTCGGCATTCTTGCAAAAAAGACTTGCAAAGGGTGTAAGTACCACCTTCCATATTCTTATAATAATCATATATTTTCCATACTTTAAGTTTATTCATACATTGAATTAATTTCATCATAAAATGTTATTTTTGGAGATGGGGGTCTTACTAAAACAAACCTAAATACTTCAAATTATTAGTAGTAGCAAAATGTAAAATATATTTTTGTATGATTGCAGCAAAAATACTTTGACTCTGGAGACTACCAAATGGCTAAACAAAAAGGACCAGCAAAGATATCAAATGCAGCACCAACAGCTACAACAGTAGTTCCTCCTACTGAACATCCAACTGGTGAAGCCATTCCAACCCCAGAATCTGTTCCAACAAGAAAAACATCTATAATTCAGAGCAAATTAGCAAGCCCTGCCACATAACAACAACATCACCTTCAGAAACTCTTCACCATTCATGGGCACTTGCTTACCTTAAATATATATCAATATATCTATCTTTCTTGTCAAGTCCACTTGCACCAACTCTTTGTCTTCTTATTATTATATTATACCATATATATTGCTAAGATGCCATACAGATGCTATCAGCCTCAGAGAATGTGAATTATTAAAAAATGCATGGGTAGGCTAAGCCACAGCTTTGACTTTTCCATCATTAATCAATACTTGAAAAAAAATTTTAAGAATTCAATTCTCAAAGAATCTCTAAATCATATTGTGGAGTAGGCGAGCATCTAGTATTCTTACAGGCTAACCGGGAAAAATAAGTTTTTATGTCTTAATTGTTAACTTAACTTTCTCCAAACTTCGTGGATGGAGAGACTTACCGATATTAAAAAAAAAAGGTATCAGAGATTGAATATGTATGAACAGTGAACAATAGATGTGTAATATATACGTACGCAGATATTTTTTTTATATTGTCTTTGTAAATCCGAGCGATGTTATCGTACAATTATAAAAACCAATATACAATATGTATGTTGAATCTACTTGTCTAAATTCAGCCGTAGATCCATGTATTAAAATATCATCAGTGATTTTTGTGTAACTTTCAAGCACGCAAATGAGAGAAAAAACTGCCCTCCCCCTTGAATGTTTTAGCGATGTATGTACGGTGTTCTATCTCCCATCAGTATATTACGCCTCGGTTTCTATATTCCGTTTGTTTTAAACATTTGTAATTACTTTCAGCCCTTTCAGTTTCAATTACCAGTAACCATGCTACTTGAGATGAAAGTCGCTAATATTGGGGTGTGGCTAAAAGGTGGACTTGGACTTGGACTTCGGGGGATCTAAAGGGTAATAATAAGGGTAAATAATAAGGGTAAATAATGGGAAAGTCTTGGCAATCTCGAAGGCTCTTAATAAATTAGGCAATCCGTTGCATATTAGCCTATATATTATAGTACTTTGCTCTCTCTAACTTTCGCTACTAATTAGGGTGCACGTGCGAGTATTGAAAAATTAAGTAAATTATTAATTGATTTCCAATTTGTGTTCGTAACGGGGCCTTTGTTAAATACACTAAATATAGCTATCAGGACCTTTTAATTTTGAAAAACAGCAAGTCCACTTTTATGAGTCCACCTTATAGTCATATAGTAGTAATCCGTCTATTCCGTGGACTTCGAGGGCCAAGTCCACGGCCTTAAGTCCACCGATTAGATCCCCCGAAGTCCAAGTCCAAGTCCACCTTTTAGCCACACCCCTAATATTGAGACTTTCCCAGCCAGAAACTTGTATTGGTGCACCGCTAAAAAGAAAGACAAGATTTTACTGTTCTTCATAACCGTACTCCTTTTTTAAGTCTGAAGAAAATTTTTCTGAATTCAGAAATGAATCACTTATTTAGTAATTTGCACGCCAATTGAGTGTGCACAGAACTAAAGCACAAATATAGAACCGCCATATGTTAAAACGAACCGAAAGGAACCCAAAATTTCAGTACTAAACAACGTATTTACTATTACTACTATTTGGCAAATCATGGCAAATGGTCCAAAGAACTGAGAGGTACGTGTCATCAATCCGGCCAGAACGTTCAGGAAAAAAGTACCTATCAGGAAGATTTCCTGAAAAGCGAATTCTCTCTTCGCCTTATAGGGCGGGGAGTTTTTTCGAATAATATTGGGTTGCCTAGCGTATGTCATATATATCTGAAAGTAATCGGAGGCCGAAAAAATTGGGGACGGAATGGTGGTATGGCAAGAGAACCATTCCGGCCCCGGTTTTTTTTTTTTTTTTTTTTTTTTGCCGGACCGTCAGGGAATTGTTCAGAAATTTCCTGAACGCCTAGGACTAGCCGCCTAGGGATCAATCCTGCTCATATTTTTCGATCCCAGTTTTAACGTCTATCAAAGGTATCAAATTTTAAGTATTTCAGTATTTTAGGTTCTTTAACAAATCCATTAAAGTACCGGTATACACCGCAATAAAGCTTAACGAAACGACAACACATTTTTAGATTCCGATTTTAGTTATTTGCCGGACGGTTCGGCAAACATTTAAATATAAATTGTATCCGGATTACGTAAGTATATTTGAACTGAGACGTTTGTCACATTATATGAAGCTGTCACATCTCATCAATGGCATCTCATCAATCAACTCTTGGAAAAAAAACTAAACTTACCAATAACAATCTTGTCATTTGCACTCGGCTACAAGACTTTTTTATTCCTTATTTGAAAATAGTTGGTAATTACTAGTTAGTCAAGGGGAAAAGGAGGCGTCAGGCGAAAAAAACCTTTCTTGTTTTGTTTTGTGTTTGCTGTTTTTTTTTGTGGACTCAGACATTTCGTCACCACGGGGAAAAAAACTAGTAAAGCAGGGGACGTGAAGAATTTGACTATTATTGACATTGTAGTAGCTGGTCATCACATGCATCGGTTTCATGTACCCGTCTAATCAAAAAAGGGCACTGGTCAACTTGAAGGATGAAGGGTTTTTCCCAACTCCTTATATTCATCAGTGGTCTCTGGTGGCATAAAACCGAGCATAAAACATCCGTCTGACCGATAAAATAAGCGACGAACGAAAAACAAACGACTTAGTATATCTAGCTAGTCAAACTGAATTGGCACAGAACTCAAGAAAGTTAAACTAATGAACGACCTAAGCAAATAGTTAAGGTTCGTGGAGTTGCGTCCGTTCCGTTCCAGCTGATTCTGATCGCTCCTATGTTAGTTTAAGTTAAAATTAAGAATTTTAATTCCCAATAGCACTACTAGCCTTTTTTAAATCGGCCTAATGGGTAGCTCAGCAAAATATTTGAAACCCACATTTCATGTAACTCTCCATCTTGGAAGAGAATATGGGTCATAGGATGACTAACCCAATGAAAGTTACACCCTTTATGATCGTAAAGATAAAAGTCTATGAGTTGAGCGTACATGGCGATAAGTAAATTGCTGTAAATTCAAGAAATTTTAAAAATCAGCAAACTAGCAGGTAAGAACGATCTCTATGCGCCCTGTATTTTAAAATAAACACAACATTCACCGTGATAGAGAAAATCGGAAGGAGTAGAAATACTTCAAGGTACCGTATTTTTTTCATGGCCATGTTGGTAACAAGAGGCGCGAGTGATTGGACTGCCCGGGTCTATAAACACACAGTTGCTATGACGACCATGCTTTATCGTGGTCAAAACGAAAGCTGTGCCACCAGTTGGACAAGTACCTGAACGAAAGAAGGTGTTTATTTATTTCATTGTCACTGGTTCTTTCTTTCCTTTTCTGTAGTTGATGTCGAAAGTTCCGTCGCATTCATTTATGGTGGAAATATTTGAACTTGACAAAGCCCACAACGCGTCTTGTAACCTTGTTGTCGGATTGCCTTGTCGGGTTTCGGGATGTGGTTAAACCACCAGCCATACCTCACACCATACTAACTGATTGTGTGTTTTTCTTTAGAACAGTCACTGCGTGTATCAGCCAATCGCACGACAGTTTACTGTCAGTAGAGGAGGTCCGCGACCTTTGGACGCGGTCGCGTTCCTATTTACGTGCAGTTATCCTACCCTGAAGTTGTCATTCCAATCCCGTCCAGCGACTAGTGTTTCTCATCGACTGCCTATCCCGTTCACATTTCTCGTTGTGTAGGAGAACACGAGTGCGCGCTGCAAGCGTCAATTGGAAATTTGTTGACGCAGTGTATCATTTACGAAAGATTTACTTTGCTAATCGTATCGAAACAGGTGCGTGAGTAATTGTAAAATTTGCTCACGTTTGGAGAATATATTTTGCTGTGGTTCGCATCGATCGACTTTTGTTATGTTGACGCTTTCAGGTATGTTACTCTAAAACGGCACCCGTTGTCACGGGGAACAATCTAATATGAATGAGCTTTTCATTTGATCGATTTTCGTTGTCTTTTCTTTTAATGATGAAGAATCAATGATGGATGACGGATCGGACTACATGATGCCAATACCAATATTCATACCGCAATTACGCAGCCCAAGCAACAATCAGACAGATTTCCAACAACACCAATTATCGCCCAATACCAACGAAGATGCTAATCGAAATCACTTGGGGGCCAGTGGCTTTTACTTGCAATTAGCTTTCAACGGAAGCAGAGGAGCTAATCGCCCAAATACTCTTCAAGTAGCATCTCAATCGATGGAAGAAGAGGCTAGGCGATGTCAGGAACAGCTAGACGCTAGTCGACAGACTTTGTCGAGGCTCGAATCCGAAGTGGCCCAGCTAGAACGAGCTAACGAAGCATTGCGTTCCGACAGTGAAGTCCGTGAGTTGATGGCCTTAGAGCAAGCTATCAAACGGCTTGAAGAGGAACTGACTGAATGTCGAAACTTGGCCATTCAGAGCACCGAAGATCTAGCACTGAAGACTGCACTGGCCAGCGCTACTCGCACTAAACGATTCGAGACTGAAGGCGCTCTGCGAGAATTACAGCTCAGCATTTGCCGTCGTAAGCTTGAGTACGCCACTGCTAGAGCTCTGGACGACGACGAGAGTGAAGACGAAGATCAAGCGTCCGTCATGAATTTGCCAGAAGAAGAGGAGCGCATCACTACTCTGCAAAATGAATTGGAAGAACTAAGTCAATCAAACAATCGAGCCATGGCCGAAGTTCAGGAAGCTGAACGTCTGAACGCAACCCGACAAAATGATTTAGTCCGAACTCAGTTGGACGTAGAGCATCGTATTGCCATGGGCGGGAGTGAATGTGAAGCTCGTCGTCAAAATTTAACCGAAAAACGTCAACTTCTTGAGCGAAATCTCTCTTATCTAGTAACGCTGGGTCAAGAGATCGCTCGCGAGAAACTAGCTGAAATAGAGCTGCTTCAACTCTCAGCATTGATTGAAGCTGCACGGAAGGTGGAACAGCTGGAACGAACCGCCCAAGGACTCATGGCTGCCAATAATTCTCATTACAACGGATGAGAGAAAATTACAGGGTTGAGATTTCAGCATTGAATGCATCACTTATGTGACATTTATCTTCATTTTCTACTATTATTTGCTGTGTACTCACTGTCGCATCCTTATTGATGATAAGTGGAGCTTTATTACTTTTGCAATGCCTTCATCTCAAAATGTCACCGTATTAAATCACCAAATATCAAAATAAATTGTATTTGCCTTGTTGTAATTTTATTTTACATTTCACTCTTTTCAGACGAGAAATTTTTAATTTTATTGCTTTTCAAAAATATAACTTAATACATTTTTTAATACGCGACAAGGTGCAAAGCGGTCGAAAGTATAAAATGGAGAGATTGTAAATTCTCTTGACAGATGGCGTCGAAGCCAGCCTTCGTGATTGTTTTGTTTATGTTGTGAGTAAAATGAAGGCATGAGCACACAAAAACCTTACTCTCGTCTACAGGGAGCACCTCAATTCACAATTCCAATACCTTATCGTCTTGGCAATTTGAAGTACGATTGTCGTCGATTCTGCTAGAAAACATGAAGAGTGCAGAAGAACTCCAACAAAAATTATACTACTTACTTGAACAGTTACAGGAGATGGCAAGAAAGCTTCCTCTGTAAGTGCCTACTCAACAATCTTAAAATAGTGAACACTATTCTCATTATATACAACCCTTAGGCAGTACCAACAGCGAATGCCTTACGAACTTTTATCTGGTTTGGCCAACTGCCTTTTGAATGAAACAATTTTCAAGATTGTAGAAGGTCTGACAGAGATTCAACAAGTCACAGAAAAACATCTCCTTCAGCAGCGTTTACAACTTCTTCACAAACACAGAGGTAAAAGAACATTTTTCAACTGATCATAACAAATTAGAAATGACATTAAATTATGTTGAATTAATAGCTGAGAAAGAAGCCCTAGCCAAGAAACCAGCTGACCCAAATACAGAAAGTGAGAAAGAACAGGTTTTGGCCAACCAATCAATTGAATTGAAGCAAGCTGATATGAATCTCATCCTACAGCTTGATCAGCTAGTAGTTGATCAGCAATCTGCCCTAGAGAAAGCAGGTGTTCCTGGTTTCTACTCGACTTCAAATCCTCAAGAAATTAGGGTACAAATGTACCTTCTTGAATTCATCTTAAAACTTGGCAAAGAATCAGAGTTAAATACCTCATAATAAAGGTGCAACCAGATGCAACTTCTCTGTGAAAATGTTTTTTTTTTAAATCTGACAACATGGCCGTCTCTGACAGTCTGACACATTCTAAAGCAGACGAAATCACGAAAAAGTGTTTGTGTGAGAATTCACAAATGTGGGTTTTTGGGTATGGATCTTTGATTTGGAAAGTTGATTTCCCTTACAAACAACGAGTAATCGGGTACATTAAAGGATATGTAAGGCGCTTTTGGCAAGCAAGCATTGACCATCGTGGCGTTCCAGGAAAAGTGAGTAGCTAGTAGACAAGTAGTCTGAATTGCATTGTGACAATTGTTTACTTTTGTGCTCAAATGCGTTTCAATGACTGAATTTGTTTCCTCCTTTTTTTCTCGCAGCCGGGAAGGGTCGTTACTCTAATTCCTTCAAATGATCCAGAGGTAAAATATTTTTACTACTTCCATTTTTAGTAGGAAAATGTGTGGGCGATTCAATTGGTTTTGACAATTTTGTGGTCGAAAAGAGATCGAGCCCGTGTTCATAGATGGCTCTGAGATCTCAGGAGCACAGTTTTATAGACTCATTAGTTATGAAACTTGCTTGTAATAATAAAGGACAGAGTATGGGGCGTTGCTTACCAGCTACCCGAAGATCAAATCAACGAAATCAAAAGTCGATTAGATGAACGAGAGAAACGTTACCAAACCGCTCTCAACATCCCATTTTACTGCAAACAATCCATCGATAATGAATCGAACGTGCTGGTGACATGCTACTTAGCTCCATTGAGCGGGCCGCTGTTTCTTGGCGAGACCGATGCGGTGACCATGGCCGAGCAAATCAAATCAGCTCGCGGACCGAGTGGCGATAATCTGGACTACTTGGTCAGAGTTTGGGAGTTCATGCGGGACGAGGTGGGATCTGACGCCGAAGAGGATGTCCACCTGACAACAATATATCGCCTTTGTTTTCCTTAAAAAATATCCCGAGTTGAACTGGCAAATACAGCATAAAGTGCAATCTAACGGATTTATTTAAAATCATTTAGAACCATCGAGGCTTTGAATGATTGATCTTGTGTGGGTCTTATTTTAAATCAAATTAAACTGTTTGGATACAGGAAAGAGTATGGGGAGTCGCCTATCAGATTGGAGCTGATGATGTAAAACGAGTGTCAGAGTACCTCGACTACCGGGAAAAAGATGGCTATCAGCGGACTGAGACTACATTCCATCCATATTGCAATAATCAAAGCGAGTAAGTCGAATTGTGTTTCGAAGTCCCTTATACCGAATCAAACGCCAAATATGTTATTATGTAGGTGGAATATGAGTCCGTTCGTTTTGGAATTTTATTTGGCGACGAGTGACAACCCGTTTTACATCGGTCAAGAACCGATTGAAACGATCGCCCGACACATAGTGACCTCTACCGGACCAAGCGGAACCAATCGAGAGTATCTATACCAGTTGGCAACGGCCGTGCGGCAGCTCGTCGCGGACGAGGATGCCTCAGATACGAGCCGCGATTCTCATTTGTTCGAGCTGGAAAATCTCGTTCGAGCATTAGAAGAAGCCGGCGACAGTCATCATACTTTTATTCGTGATGATGTGCAACAACATGACACGCTAGAATAAACCCCCTCCGCGTCTGTGTTTTCGTTATGACGCCCATGGAAACTCGGCGTTTTGTGTGAGAGTGTCTGAGCTTGTCACTGCATCTAATGGATGATGGTTCCGCGATAAAAAAAAAGGGAAAAAGAAAAGAAGAGAGACAACGAACGAGAGGAGAGCCTAGAGCAGACTTACCACTCGAAATGTTGGAAAATAAAAGGAGTGCGGAGAGCGGATATCCGCCGTTTGGCGTAGAGTGCTGATGGTACAGTACTGTTAAAGGTAGAAAGGGGGTTGGGTTAGGGGGGCGGGTTAGAGCCAACAGCCAACACATACACACACACAAAACACGACGACGATGAAGGGATGGGTAATTCTTTTTTGTGTCTGTATGTATGCGTTATTGTTGTTATGTGTCTGTCTGTCTGTCTGTGTGTGAAACATGTCAACGAGTTTGTGGGTAATGCGTGTCGAGCGCCCGAGCCAGCAGTTGTCCATGGTGGCCATAATAGCTCTCCCTCTCTTTTCCACCATCTATAGTACACTCTTTCTCTTTACCTATATACCTATAGAAAACATAGCTAAACCGTCATGGCACCGCGACCCAGTCTACCTCTAAGTCACTACACAAAAATAAAGAGAAGCACACTTGAACCCGTCGAAAAACCGGGTTCTTCCTCCTCTTTTGACCTTTTTTTTCCCTCCAAAATTTGTCGACATGAAAGAAAACACAAAAGATTCACCCCTCTTGAATGTGACAAACTACGTGTTTTCAAATAAACGTATCATTAAAAAAGCATGTTTTTGACTCGTCAGCTCTCCGTCAGTGTCAACCGGTCCTTCGTTTAATGAATGACGATTTCGATTGAATCAATGAACTTTGGCATTCAAACTGTGAATACGATGATAATATACATAAAAGAGATGTTTAAATTGGACTGGCATCCGATGAGTTAGTCGAATTTACACGGCAGGTAATCTATGGTCGTATATATATAGAAGCATCAGGAGCGCGCGTGAAAGGTGGAAAGGAAATCATTGGACGGATGAACGAGTCATGCTGCTGTATTCCAGCATCGCCGTTCTTCATTCATATATTCTTCCCCCAATCCGTCCTCCTCCCACTCCCTTTTCGACTTATTATTATTGAAATAGACGTGCTGCACAAGCAAATAGGAAAGAGAAAGAAAGCACAGCTAGCGTAGTGCAACTGACTTTAGGCTTTAGCTTTTGTTTGTTGGCATCGTGTACATACTGCGCCGTAGTCTACATTGTGCTGAATCAATGGGCGTATGCTGTTGAACCACCATCTAGTCTTCTTTCTTTCTTTCTTTCCTTCTTTCCTTCTTTTCTTCTTCTGCTGCTTCTTTTTACCATATTCCCAGACGGACGGGTGCATATGGAATAGTATATATACAGACGGAGCAGCAAAAGGGCCGAGTCGCGATCAAATCGTCATCAGGAATACATCAGCAGTCAGAAACAAACACAAATAATCCTTTTCAACACGGAACCTTTCCTGGTTCTGCTCCTTTTTTTTTAAATGAAAATGAAAAAGAAAAAGAAAATGAAATCACCGCGTATACATAAATACGTCGAACGCTGGAGACGGGCGCGCGAGCGCGCCATATGTGGCCGTCTCGACCGGCATATCTTCGTGATGATGGTGGCTCATCTGTATACATATATATATATATATATATATACGTACCTCGACGCATAGAGAGGTTTTTCTCTCGCGGCGCACTGTTATCGAATTCTCACACAGTCACGTTGTCGGACAAGACATTGGAGATGACTTATGCGTATTATGTATGTGCGACCGTAATAGACGACGAGACGGCGACCATGTGCTAGGGCTGTCGTCGTCGTCGTCTCCTATCTCTCTCTCTATGAGGTTGCCCATATGGTTCCGTTCGTTCGTCAGTGACCAAGCACAATCTGCTTCTCTTTTTAGTTTTGTCCCTGTCTACATGGTTTTTTCCCTCCATCGCTTTTTTTTAACCAACCCCCGCCTTGTTGAGTCTCCTTCCTCGAGCTCAGTGAATAATTCAGGAATAAAAAAAAGGAGGGCAACGAGTCGGGTTTACACCAACATGCGATTGCTTTGCCGCTTCTTTTCACTAGGCGACGACGCTCTTATTATAAACGTGACTTCCGGCTGATGACACACTATACAGACGAGCAATAGGCTCACACACAAACAAGAAGCAGCATCATCTAATCCATTAGCATTCAAAGAAAAAGGCTGAATAAACACACAGCCTGGAGAAAAGGAAAAAAAGAAAAAGTTAGTTGCTGCTGCCGTTGCTGTAGGGAAAAAAAAGGAAATCAAGAACAAATGTGTATATCCGCGCCGTCGTCATATATAGCCTGGACGGGTCTAGAGCCTGCTGCCCACTAGGGCGAGTTGCGCTGTCGAAAATGAATGTTTCGATTGCTGAGAATGCATTATAGACGACGGAGGAGATGAGAGAGTGCGGAAAGAAGAGGGAATTGGGTAGCATCAAGATCGGATGTTCGCGTCGCCATGGCAGCCGAATCACCGATACGCAGTTGCTTCAGCTCCGAGGAAGACGGACGGAGATCGTCTCGCCGCCTTCTACTCGTTTCTTTCCGGAACAGTTTTTTTCCCTCCCGTCTTTTTCAAGAGGATAAAGAGAGAGCGAGAGAGAGAGAGAGAGAGCGCGTCAGCAAGAGAAGGAGACAGAAAGTGGAAGAGCTCAGAAGCGATCAATAAAGAACCGGCACATCCGTTGCTTCTATAATGGCAACACCCACAAATGCTGAAATCTTCAGCAACATTTCGCCCACTTGACCTGTACGGAGAACAACCGCAGGCCTCTTCATTGGCCATATTCTGCTCCGATGCATTATTCGCCATGAAGTTCTAGTATTATTAGATTTGGCAAAGTATTCCGCATAAGAATAAGTTTCTTTGTAAAATCTTCGACTTTATTGCTTGCTAGTGTGCCTACAGTAGTGGCCCATCTATCTCTATCTATATAAATATATCTTGTCATCGCGCGGCGATGACGCTCCACCAACAAAGTCTCTCTGTCTCTTTTTTGCTTCTTAATCCGAGTCTTTTTTCTTTGGCTCTGTGTGTATTATATTCCTCTTTGTTGTAGGCTACAGTTCTTTTTTCTTCTTCCTTTCTTTTTCTCGCTCTCTCTCTCTCTCATTGATAATACCCTGAGCAGCAGCACGAACACCACAACAGAAGTTTACGGCAGCAGCAGGAGCAGGAGCCGAGGCGACGAGAGGCAAGCGGCTTGAGTCAGTTGCGTGGCGTGCGGCGCGGACTGTTGCAGCTTTTCGGCTGCTGGCTGATGGTCGTGTAACCATAAGAGTGGGGGATTAACGTCAGAAACATCAGCAACAGCAGCCGAGGCTCGGGCCGGCCCAAGATCGAGGATCCCCTCTCCCGGATCAACTTGCTTTTCCTTGTTCCTTCATCCCCGACCGACCATCAACCACCCTGGCGTCGCTTGCGTCGTCCGCATCCCGCGACGATGTCTATTAGTCCCCCCCCCCACTCTGGTCCTTAGACTAGCGGCTAGTATTATTTCTATTAATATTCGATCGCCGTCGGGCCGATTAGAAGTCGCTGCAGGAGTCGAGCCTTTTGTCGGATGATGTTTCACGCTTTCATCCATATGTTGCCTCTATCCGAATCCGACGATAGTCCCCACTACAGATTTAGACCCATCAGTCGTCACTTTGCCATCAGCAGCCTTTGCCATCATGCAGTATTACGTGTTGTGACAGGGTCATCAGGACATCATCCGTGATTTTTTGTTTTACCCCAACGCATTTCACCCAGAATAAATTGTTGCTTAATGCCCAAAAAATACAACTTAGCATTGGGTCTTTATTTCTGTACAGATTCTTCCTGTAGTGTAGGCCTAATGGAGTCGGATAGAAAGGGCCCGGGTCCTATAAATATGAACGCTTTATTATGAAAACTTTCCTTTCAGAATTGGCGTTTACCAAACGAAATAAACAACTATTGTCCTGTCGTACAAGGAGAAGACGTGTTTGGTATTTCATTCATTATTATGTCGACTCATGTACCTATCCTATAGCGATCTATCGAAAGAATATTTGAGGGGAAAAAATGACTAGCTGTGGTGCTGATCTCGAGGAGAATGTGTACATGCGAGTGGATCACACAGCAGATGACAAGCAAGAGAATTAGCATTGAAGGCGAGAGACAAAGAGTCAGACAGATGACTAATATGATGCCGTCAAAGTTCTGTTGTTTTGGTTTATTTTTTGCTTCTACTTCCAACTTAAACTTTCAAGGGAAAAAAAGAAAAAAAAAAGGCCGATGAAATTGGAGAGGATCTGTGTGTATAAAGCTGGCCGGAAAGCAAACAAGGCGGCCAATGACTTATTGCAAGAGACTGCTCAAGGAAAGTGAGAGAGGGTCTAAACCAAAAAAAAAAAAAATAAATAACAAGGACTCGGTGGTTTGAGTTTCTCTTCTCCTCCGCCTTCTTTTATTATTATTTCTTGAATAAATATATTTCCTTGCTCTTTAATTCTTTTCTCATTTTGTTTTGTGTACAAGACCAGAAGCCAACACTGTCGGCATCAAGTTGGACAGTTTCAACAATAGGGAAGAAGAAGAAGAAGAAGAAGAATAAGAAAAAAGAGGCTCTGCTGATGGCGAGTCTCTCGTTCCCTCCGTCCTCGGCGTGACACAGATTAGTAACCTCAAACCTTTTCGATGCTGCTGCTTGATGCTGCACAGTTCCTTGCCTGCTGCAACATGGCGACTGTCAGAGATCCGTTCAGTGTGCACTGATGCCTGATGATGATTCTTCTTCTTTTGTGTTCTTATATCTATAGGCGACGTTCGACGTAGTTCTAGTACAGTCTATAAAGAAGCGGGCGGAATTAAGAAACGCGGAAGGAATCCGGCAACAATAGAGAAGGGGATTAAACGTCGTCCTGACATTATTCAGAAAAGTCATCTCACGTTCTCTCCTGTATTATAGCAGCCAACAGTAAGACGATGACGTAGACCGTTATAATAACTCGGCGATCAATAAATGCTGCTCTACGTCTCTACTCTATATAGCTATGGCTGAAGAGAACGGAAGGGAATTTCTCTTTTCTCCCGTTGATGTTTGGAATAGACTCCATCACCTGATGGGATTGGCAAGAACGCCATTTATTATATAATACACAAGCTCGTTCCCACTGTACGTAGGCTATAACTTTTATAGTGGCGCAGTGTCATGCAAATTGACTGCCCAGGGATCTACCGTCGGAAGAACCTCCATTCGTCGTGTTTCACTACTTCTATTCGAAACACATAAATAGCGTAGCGATCTTGATGTTGGAAATGTCGGTCAAGTGCGATGGAGAGAGGAGATTGGACGGTGGGGTGAAAGATGAGACGCTCGACTATTTAGTGGCAAACGGGACCATAAAGAGGCAGGAGGGAATGTCGGTCCTCAAACACGCGGCATTCAACAATCGAGCAGGCAGGCAGGAGCAGCAGCAGTTACAACAGACAACGAAATAACTGATTAATTGTTGGCTGAATGGAGAGCGAGGGGGGGATGTGGGCCAGGCGACAGCAGCAGAAAGAGAGCGTACTACTAGCTACTACCTCACTTTCTATCTGTACTGTGTTATCGAAATCGTCGCAGCTGGCGAACATAACGCGCTGCTCCATACTAGCTGTAGCCAGTATGCGAGGTGTCGGGTTTTTTCTCTCTCTCTCTCCGTGCTCTGTCCGTGCTCTGTCCCTCTTCACCCGATTCTTTTTAAATAGATAACCTATTGATAATGCGAACGATCGACAAGGAGGACACAATACAGCCCATAGTCGCTGATCAGTTATCAATAGACTCCCTACACGCCTCTGGCACCCCGTCTTCCCTCCCGCTTTTGATCCATCTCCCATCCATCTCTCCGTATTATTGCATTATCTATAAATGGGAGGGAAACCGTGTCCGGGTGTTGAACACACGTAGACACACACACAGACACATACATTTCCATCGACAAAAGGATGGGAGGGGCCGAACCAATCAAGTAGTAACAGTACCACGACCAATGGTTGACGACAATGAGACCGTCATCGTATGACAAGGGCGCATAACACATCGACCGGATCGGAGCTGCTTCCTCTCTTACTCTTCCTCTCCCGCAGCAGTCGCTCCATTCGCCATCTTTTTTTGATTGTCTGCTTTGCCTTTCACTACCGAACCGTACTAGCCTACACTAACATTTCCACGTATTTTAGACAACGGATAATCTACTCTTGTCGTAGACTTTCTTTCATGCAGAGAAATCACGCAAGCAATCAACCGTCTATACCTTCTTTATTGGGCGCCGCCTCGATCATCACGATCTGGGCGCAAACAATATTGACGACGATAAATTACAAGAAAAAACCAGCAAGTCGAAATATTTCAACATTTTTCTTTTTCACACGGCCATTGTTATTGTCGTCGGTTGGAACGGACTGTACCCAGTCCTCTGTATACTACGTAGACATCGCAGTGTCAGACACTTGTTTGTATTATAGAGCCAACATATCCTACGTGCCGTGACGGTAATGGAGATAATAATACGCTCGCTGACGAGTTCGCAGTAAAAACGTGATGATGATTTCCCTCCCCGGTGTCTGCATAATGGGCGGCCTTAGTGCTGCTGAAGACTTCAACAAATATTTGTAGCCCATTTGCCGTTGAGAAAGAAAGAAGGTGCTGGATGAATGGGGCGGCCGCTTATTCTACAGCATCTTTTTTGATTTGTCAAATTCCTTAATGAACGGGATTGTGAGACGACGACGACGCGTCTTTATGCGTGCTCGCGTTCAGGTGTCGACGACTTGCGTTCAATGAGCTCGACGCGCTTGTTTGTCGCTTTAGCTCTCGAGACACGCGCGTTTTTGCCCTCTACGACACTCGACAGTAGTGAAAAACTTGGTGATTCTCGTTATTCCGCCTGGCCTCTGTATATGCACTCATCTCCATATGGGAGAGGCGGCGGGGCCGCACCTCAGCCTACATTCACGGTCCACGATGTTTGGCGATATTCGTGGAAATCTACTAGCCTTTTCTTCTCATTTCATTCGACTACTCCATGTTTTCTAATGTTTACATGATGAGGGGAAAAGAGGAGGCCAGGCTTTAGACTGTGTTGATGTATAGACGGTAATGCATAAGAGATGATTCACAGAACTTGTTGATGAACGGAGAGAGTAGCGCGGTTTGCTACCAGCTTCTGTGAAAAAGAGAATAAGGTGACAGGAAAGAAGAGAAAGGTTCGGCTACTAGTCTCTGCTCCTTGGTTCGCTGCTGTATTATACATGGGCTATAAAGTGCTCGCACACGGACAAAAGATGATGGGAGGCCTCCATCCTTTGACGTGTCCTACGTCTTCATCATGACCGAGCTGATTCCTGGATGTGTCTCGCCGCTTGCCATTGTCCGGACGTTGGACGATAGGCTACGACGACAGCTACGGATACAATACAACTTGTATACAACCGAGCCGAGTCGAGCCGAGAGGTTGACAGTCATCATCATCATCAGCGACCAAACCTGCACACACAGACAGTCTAGAGTATAGTAGCCTGTATGCGCTGGTGGCGATGTGGACGATGCTTATCTAGCGGAGCCCAGTCATCATATACATCAGCCTACGTTAACTCTGCTCAGTCTGCTGTACTTTGACGCAATACACGAGTATATAGCAACAGCAGCTAGCTATAATAGCCAGCACTTCCTCTCTTTTTGGCTCCGACTCTCTTGTCCATGCCCAGTACGACGAAAAATAGAGAGAAAGGGAAGAATAGACGACCGAAAAAGAAAGAGAGACATGTCAAGTTGGAACCAAATAGAAAACAATTTGTCATCTTTCGTCGTCATGATTCCCGTATCTACATGTCCTTCATCCTTTACCCAGAAGTTTTCTTCCCCTCGTCTTCAGAATTAGACAGCAAACAAGATGACCGTCGTGCCCAAGTTTCCTTTCTTATTTGTATAATATAAGAATCATCTACGTATTACTTGAAGAAGGAGACCCATCCCTCTTGTAGGCCGGTCAATCCAGAAGCAGCTCAGCTAGCAGCAGCAGTCGCAGCTAGCAGCAGCATAGACATGTATTAGGCTATATACATATAGCGGCAGCAGTGGTATATACTTGGTGGTTGTCAAACTGACGACGAGCAACTGACAAATAAAAGAATAAGAGAGCCACATGACTTGCTTGGTAGTACTTGACTAGACTCGACGACGAAGGCGAACCAAAATGGGTATAAAAGAGAAAGAAGAAGAAGAAAAAAATACCGCATCACATCGTCGTCTAAAGTGCTTCTGGATATATAAAGTTGTCCTTCTCCTAGATAGTGGATGAGCTGCGATATAGTACGGTAGTAGCTTTTCCTTCATGGTCTCTCTCCCCTTTTTTCTATTTTTAATTTGATTCTATTCGCTTCTTTTATTTCGCTGTGAAGCGAACTGTCATCTGGTGGCCAGCTAGAGTGGATCTCTCGGTCCCGAGAAGCCAACTCACTTGCTACAGCATCTCTTTGGCAGCAAGACACGGGCTAATGGTGCTGCTAGCTGCTACGCTGCTCGCTTCGCTTTTCTTCTTCTCCACCCACTTCTCCTTTAGTACAGCGCCCCACAGCCTTCTCTCCTTGACAATCGGCTTTAATCCGCTTACAGAGTCGAGTCGAGTCGAGAGAGAGTCAGCAGAGAAAAGTAGACATCCATCAAAGCCCATATATACACACTGCTGCTGATGCTCCTATATAGAATACGTACTGTCGATTTCTTCGTATCTGGTAGAGTTGTATACATACGAGTATTAGTTTTTATATCTGCAGACATTCGAAGCTGCCACTACTGCGTACGCATTTACCATGATAGAGTTTGGCTGATGCTTTTGCCTTTTTTTCTATTCTTCTTTTTCTTTTTTTCTTTTCTAATAGACTCGGAATGATGGCGATGATATGTACAAGTCATTCCGTGTGCTGCTGAGCCGTCCCTTCTCTTCTTTCCATTCTAGCTCGTAGCTAGTCTCTTCTTTTTGGGGAGAAAGTCTCTAATGATCTGGAGGGCTTATAACTAAGACGGAGCACAAGAGAAGAAACAAGACAAAAGAAGATATTTAAGAAGCTTTTCTTCATATAGGCCTAGTGGACACATCACCAGCAGGGTGAAATGCCTGAAAATTGACACCTGCCAAAAAAAGTGGCAAGTCGAGAGTAGGCATCGCCAGCTGCTTCTCTGCTGAGCACTGCTAATAAAACGGAAACTCTTTTTTTTTTCTTTCTTTCTTTTTCTTGTTTAAATACATCAGCAGCTAGCATCGCGCAAGATAAGGACATTGATAGCTAAATACGATTGAAAGTGTTGTAGTCCAACCAAATGGGGAGCAGCTATATATAGTATAGGTGGGCGATGCATGCTTGGGTAGTACCGGCCGGTACAGTTGATTGAGCCTCCACCAGCAGTCCAGCAGTCCCGGTAGTAAAACTATTAATATATTAATATATAGTACTAGCATCATCATCGTCATGGCCCTCATCATACCTGGTGGTCAAGTGCTGTTGGGACTGCGATGCTTTCTGTCCTCATCGTCGCGTCTCCCGTACGGCACGTATACACACAGAGATATCGTCAGACGCGGTGACTCGGCAGGAAAATAAAGATGGCGCCGCGCCAGTATACGACAGTGTAGTATATATCTCTTGGCCGTCGTTTCTCAAGAGCCCTATCCTGCTGATGTTCGGCTGCTGCCTGTCCTATATGTTTAACCAGCCAGCCAGCCAGCCATCAGCTATATAGACTTGTATCCATTTACCCTCTTTCTTTCTTTCTTTATTTCTTTCTTTCGTCTCCCCTTTCTTTCTGCTGTATGGACGTAGGATACCTTGACGTACGCATCTCCTCCCAAACATAATCACTCGTAAATAACTATCGTTTTAGATGAGAAAGAGCCGATGAGTCGACGAGCCGGCGGCGCGGAGCGAGGCGTCCGTCTACGACTCCAACGTCCATGCACATATAGAGACGATCTGACTCACTCGACTCTATAGAGACCAATATATAGTGTCTGTAGGCCTATAGAGGAGAGGCTGCTGCTGCTGCTGTATTGACCGAGCGCGTAGACGGCCAACACGGCAGCACTTGACTCGCTTGTATGTGGCTCCCATTCACAAACAGCCATTAACTGTCGCCGTGGGCCGCGAGTCGCTTCTCTCCTTCATACACTCGATGGGCTTTTACATTGTCCAACATTGTATTACTTTTAGTACCGTACTAGTTGTAGGTAGCTGGTTGGGTAGCTCTCTGTACATATGTACTCGAGCGATTCTCTGCTGCTGCCACAGGCGACGCTGTCGCTCCTCGCTCGCGCTTAAGTCAATATGGACACTGCGGTCGTCTACGGACTCTACGGCTCTCTGCGCGCCATGTAGATCAAGTTGCCGGCCGGCCGACAGCAGCAGTTCAACAACAGGCCAAAGTATACTAACTATTGTGACCACGAACGACATCAGTCGTCTCCGTACTACTCGAGTTTGTCCACCAAATAAACGGCTTTTCTACAGTACGAGGAATTACCCTAATATTATTTGCTCTAGAACCGACCAATTTGATCGCGTCAGCCAATTATCAGTTACAGTACTGTACTAAGTTGCACGTACATGACTGGATGTTGGTGCCCTTGGTGGAGCATCAAGAGTCGAGAATACAACAATAGAAGGAATGTTTTTGGTGTCAGGAGTATTGTCCAATTTAGCTGGACATATCATCACAAAAGGTCCTAGTAGAACTACCACGAATAGTCTCTCTCTGTGTGAACAGTCATCGGCGGACGGCGCCAGGTCCGTTGCTGTATACAGAAGACTCCAAACAAGTGTCTATACAACACCATATACTGGCTGAGAGAGACGAGAGAGAGAGAGAGAGAGTTGTGTGCGTGTTATAATGTGTATAGATCTCTCGGAGCGCCGGCCCATCATCATCAGCAGAGAGTAAAGGAGAGTGAGTTGAGTTGAGTGAGAGCCCAAGTCCTTGACTCTTCTTTTTCTTCTTCTTCTTCTTTTCCTCGTCTCTCTCTATCTCGTCTGCGCTCGGGCTCTCATCTTCAAGTGCGTTTCCAGCTACTAGTCTCGCTCTCCTGTTATTTGTTATTTGCTCGACGGCTCCACCGAGCGACCGAGCGAGCGACCGACTCTCTGTGTGTCTGTATATAGATAGCCTGATAGCCTACCTGCTGCCCGCTCTTCCTCCTTTTAGAGACAAATCGACCAAGGTCTATGACGCGGCCATTTTCAACATCGTCTCGGCTTGTATTTATATATTCGTCCTATTCAGCGCTTTCCACAATCGAATTGGATGGAGCTCTTCTTTCTCTGAACATTGACCAGCTACTGGTTTTCCCATTGAAAACGGTGCGATCCCATTGCAAACAAGTCGAGCAGATCGCGGCCGAGAGATAGAGCGATAGAGAGGATCTGACTTCCGTCGGTTCATCAACTGGGTTTCCTCTGCTGGTTCGGGCCGGTGGCGGATGAGTTGTTGTACAGTATATATATTTAGAAAAAGATAATAATAGGTGGCGACGGCATTGGCGTCTCTCTGCAAGGGGCAGGTGATGAGACAAGGCGAGAATCGAATCGATCATCCTGCTGCGCAGGAGAGCGCCGTCTCAAAGGCATAACAGCGCAAAGATGGCTGCCATGGACGGCGACCAATGATCGTGAGGGCGGCGACACCGCCCCTACTGTCCTAGGAGCAACAGAACGGGAGCCGAGGAGCTAGTGATGTACTAGTACTATAGAGCGCTCGATGAGGAGCCAGCAGAAAGACGACGGTTCAGCTCTTGCCTATTGACTGGATCGCGTCATCATCATCTAAAAAGCCGAGGCAACACAGCAAAAAGAAGAAGAAGAAGAAGATGGAGGAAGCGAGGAGGAGGACGACGACGAGAGTTACATCTATAGCAGTCTGAGCAGCAAGAGATAGAGAGAGAAAGAAGCTATATAGATACGAGATGGATATAAAAGTCGATGGGTGTGATCAAGTGGTCTGAAGCGCAGAGAGACAGAGTAAAGTAGAGGAAGAGATTGAGAGAGACTTTGGGAGGGGGAGGAGGGGATGAAGAGGGGCGATAGGGAAGAGAGAGAGAGAGAGTTGGAGCAGGAGCAGGAGAAGCAGCAACGGGATAATGAGGCATTCAAGTTGCCCTCTCTCCTCCGCACAATTCAATTCTCCCTTTTGGCCTCTTTCCACCCCACTCGGAGTCGGACCGATCGCTCCGTCCTACGACGCTATTCGTCGAGCTGCGAACTGCAATTCCACGCCCTCCGCCATCACGAACCGCCACCTCCCGCCAGCTCGAAACGACATCACCGTCGATATAACTGCATCTACTACTTTTCATTTGATGCTCCCATCCATCCGTCTATCCATCCATCCATCCATCCATCCATCCATCCATCCATCCATCCATCCATCCATCCATCCATCCATCTCTTATTCTTTTTTACCCGCTTCTTCTTCCTTCTTCTTCCTTCTTCTTTCCAACAGAACCCCCTTTTCCTCTTCTATTTCCGTACGTACGCGTTATCTACCTACACAGATATACCTCCTTGTCGTCGTCTTCTATTCCACTTCTAACTACATATCGATCCAAACAGACAGACGCAGAGATAATGTTTCATTCATCTCGACAATTCTATAAAAAGATCGACGCAGCCCACGTGCCGACGTAGCGCTCTACGGAACGACTGCCAAGGAATAAAAGAGAGAAAAACCTCCATGAATCGCCCGACGATGGCCAGCAGCAGGAAGCAATAATAGATTAGACGCGGCTCTGTAGTGAACCTACCTTGCGTAACACGAACGGTGCAATGAACCATTCGTTTTAATTTAGCCTTAGAACTTCCTGGTACACGTTCAACTAAATATACCTAAATGGTGCTCGCCTTCCATTTTCTCTTTTTATGGGAATATGCCCCGCTGATGGATCGACCGGACAACTAGGGCCTATAAAGACTCGACGAGAATTTTCCGTCGGCCATAAGTCACCTTCAATAGCCACCGTTTTTTCCAACTTAATGGCCCGTCTAAATTGTCATCTATTTACCGCATTATCGACAGTGCTCCTGGCTGGCTGGCTTATAGCCTACGTATAGCGTTATAACTTTACATGCTCTAACCGCCACAGAGCAATCAAACTTTGACAGAGCCGCCGACGACGCGTCCAAAAGTCGTTGGGAATTCTCCCTCCTTACAGTCTACGCGTAGTAGAGCTCTTGCTCTGTCATGCAGCCCTTCACTCATCAAGAATCGATGTCAGCCAGACGAAGCCAGTTAACTTACCAAATGACGGAAATACTGTTCATATTAGAACTTGTGTAAGTATACAAGATCCCGCCGTCCTTCAACAATAAGAAAAAAGAGTTGCGGTGGTGGAATTAGAGTAAAAGGGAAATACGTCCGTATGGCAGACGGATAAAGACAGCTTTTCTATGATGGATAGATGTCGTCGGGTTTGTCATGATGAATAAATGAAGGGCATCAGAGTAAGACATGGATGCAGTCGCCGACTGATAGGTTTCACAGTCGTCGTCGAGTTCTGCAGCGACGCATCGCTTCAATATTACAAGTCTATCGCCCGTTGGTTGTTGTGTAGACACCTGAAACGTTTTGAAGACGAGGGACGAGAAGCTCCAATTAGCGCTAGTGCCACTCCGTCGAAACACTGCGCGTCATGTCTGCGCCGATCTCCTTCTCTCTCTCTCTTTTTATTCCCAGCTTTTAATGCTAATGGCGACGCAAAAGCGTTGAATGGATAATGACGACAGATAGAGAGAGGGAAAAGAGGAGAAGCCGCTCGCGGTCGGAACGTGCTGCCACCAATCAAAAAGAACCGTGTCGTGATTTGAGGCTAACGAGCGGCGACGGCGACATTCACGGCCATCATCATCGTCGTCGGTCGTTATCATCCGTCATCGTCGTCGTCATTCAAATCCGGCGACATCAGCCCGTGCATAGTATAGCGGACATGAACGACTCGTCTTCATGTAGTCGCCGTCGTCGACGAGGACGAGTGAAAGGATGACTGAATTATTCATTCAATTACACGAGCGCCCGATGACGGCAGCCCTGCATTGATGCAGCATTGCTCATCCTTGCTTCTGCTGTATGAGGAGAATCAGTTATACAGCTCAGCTCATTAGCCAGGCATAGACTATGCAAATTTTCCCTGGCGACGCGCTGCGGTTCTCCTTCTACGATCGGCTCGAATTCTCCATCTCATCTGCATCGCGCCTCGAATAACGCCCCGTGCGCGATCGTGACTCGGCTTCGTCAATTCGCCCGACGAGCTCCGTCTAAATTATAGAACGGCGGGGGCTGTTGCCCGGCGCCTTCCTCCAACTTTTGACGGCGGCAGACCAAATCTGGTTGACGTATTGAAATGAGTCTAGCTCCATCGGCTAGATATTATTCTCCTCCTTAGTCGCCATATATTACACTGCTCAGCTCAGCTCGACCCAGCTCAGCTCAGCTGCTATATATTCATGGACCAAATAACAATGCTGTGCGCATCTTAGTCATTACAGCTGCGACACGCCCGCACGAAATCTGCTGCTCTCATTTTCTCCCTCGCAACAGAATTCCAACCTACCTACCTACCTATATAATCTCGCTGTCTCAAATTTGATCGTGCTGATTTGTGAGTCATAATATACATCGACATCATTGTTACCGGCCGAGATAAATCTACATATACGGTATGTACGGTACGTGACAAAGGCTGATAGCAATAACTTAAGCCCTCGACAAGGCCTACAAAATGTTGATTGAGATCGCTCAAAAAAAGTCTTGTTTTATTTTGGTGGCATGCCGGAAGTCAGATTGACATCTTTTGCTGTCTTTGGAGACATTTTCTCTCGTCTGCTCCATTGTCTTGGCAAATGGAAATTTGACGACGACGAAAGGCATGAAGAGAGGCAATTTTCTCCTGGCTGCACTGGGCATACTGTGCACTTAACACAGAGACAGACAGACAGGCCGTTTAAAAAAAAGAAGACGGACTGTGAGGCGGAGACGCAGAAGAGGTCTAAAGTGATTTGGGTATAGTATAGCGATGGGAGAGAGGTGTATAGCTGAGCAAATACACAACACACACGTCGCCATTGAAGAATAGAAAGAAAAGTCTAGAGGTACAGTAAGCCTCAGAGAGAAAGAGAGAGAGAGAGAGAGACTGTGTGTATATAGGTAGATGGATGGAAGCGCGCCAGTATAGTTTAAGAGACTGACTGCGGGCCGGTCATTATGTCCATGTTGAACAAAGCGATTCCAGGTGTCAAACAGCAGTCAGTAGTCACCAGGCAGCTAGCACATCATCATATCTCCTCCTTGTATCAAAAGAGAGTCAGTTGCCTCTCCTTTCTCTTCTTCCTCCAGTTCTTTTTTCATCCTCCTCCTCCTCCTCCTCCTCCTCTCTCCTTCATGCCTTTTAAGAGAGGAGGAGCAGCAGCAGCTCGAACCCAGAGAATATCAAAGGATAGCGAGCCGAGCCGTGGCCCAAGTCATCAACGGCGTCCGTGGAGGTGTGTGCTGTTGTTGGTGTCTGATGAGGGTAGGTGGAGAGCAGCAAGGACGCGGACCAGACTTGGCGCCACGTCACTCACACAAACGTCCATATCGACACGTACCTAGACGCGAGTAGAGACGCACGCCGCGATGCCGTCCCATTACGATACATCATCAATGTGCTACTCCTGCTCCTATACTCTGCTGCTGCTTCGTTCTCGTTGGCTGAATCTGCGCGCCGCTACGATAACCATCGACTTTTGCCAACCAACCTCTCGAAAGTGCGTCTAAGCACGGCGGCGGCGGCATCAGCCAAGAAACCCACTCATTTCCAAGCGCGCACCATTTAAATGGACAAATCATTCGTTTCCTCTATCCGCTCCCTATCTTGACGCTCTCGGAGCACGTAGAGTCTTTCCTTGGAAATATCGCAGGATAAAACCGACTAGAACGATATTTTATAAATCCTTGATGTTGAGACAGTACAACTACACCAGGATCGGATGACTTGGGCCTGCACTTAATAATACAGATCATTTTCACAAATCCCTTCCTGTTTGCGCTTTGTGGATTTTCCGGTGTGCAACAACAGGAAACTCCGGCAACTAGAGTAACTTAAACTTGCTCGAAATCAATCCAAATGAGCTGCTTATACGTACCCAAAGGAAAGGGTTCAACGCTTTATTTGTGTCTCGGTCCATGTAGAGTCCACCCTACTCGTCGAATACTAATGGACTGAAAAATACGTCTGCATACAACAATGCAATGTCTGGTTCTTGTGTTTCAAGGAAAGGTTGAATAGAGACGCATTATCAGGAGATGGTCCATCTCCAAACTGTGGATGATAATGAATACGTGTAGTAGTAGTCGTTGTCGAGCGTGCTGCTGGAGCAGCGATCAACATCAGTCGAGACATCAGACAGGTTGGAGTCATCATCAAGCGATGCGCTATAGTGCTGCTGCTGTATACATAAATATACATGCTGGCCGTGGCCGGCATCACTTGTGCCCGGTGTGGTGGTCGAGTTTGATAGCGGCAGGGGCTGGTGCTCATCATGGAGTCAACCAGAGAGTTGGAGTGTGTGGGCGTGACACTACATCACTCTCTTTTCGCTCTTTTACAGCAGGAGCAGAAGCTACGACCAACTACTGCCAGCCCACCACTATGCCACCAGTCGTATACGTACGTCGTCTAGTAGAGGAACACTGACTGCTGGGGACTCAGATGATTATCATTTAATGATCCCCCTCTCTTGATGGAATATGTGTATATGGAAGAAGGCACCAGTGCAGGGGGGAAGCTCCTCTTCACCATCTCTTTTGATGGTCTTTACAGCTCTCTCTCTCCTCTCTCTATACTCGCTCCACCTTCCTTTTTTTTATTATTTTCTACTTTTGAGACACTCTTTTGACTTTCCAACCATTCGACGATGGCAGTACCAGTCAAAAGGGATGGCTTGTAGCGCTCGCTGGATGGCAGATTGGTAGAGAGGGTCGAGCTGGTTCAGATAGAGAAGGGTGAGTGGCGGTTGGAGGACCCGGGGACGGGGCTTGACAGCATATAGATAGAGAGAGAGAGAGACACAGTCAAGAAAAAAGGAAGGTGGCAGTAGGCCTACAACTACTACTACTACTGTATAATAGTAGATACTCTACAGGGATGGGGGGGGGGGGATCCAGGAGCCCAGAGGCTCTTGACTGCGGCGCAGCAGCGGCCGACACTTGAAAAACTCGTCGCGTGATAGCGAAAAAGAATCGAAAAATAAATCCAATGACATGAAAAAATAGAATAAGATGGCGAACGGATGTCGCGCCCTCCGGTCTCTGTCGATCGTCGCCGACGACAAGCGATGCGCGCACTCGAATTGAACGAGACGGAAGCTAAGGGATCTTGTAGATATTCTAATGCGGCCCACTGTTACTTGGAGAAAACGAGGCCTAATGTATTTACCCAAAATCTATCCATCAGCTGCTATACACTCACTGGCTCTTCTTTATGTTCTCTTTCTTTTTCTTTTTGGTTCACTAACGATTCAATCAAATGTCAAGTTGATGGCTCGCAATGCAGTTCCATGGCTGCTCTTCACCAGAGGAAACTCAACTTGGCCTTATTATTTTATTAAGAACATTAGTAGGTCGTCTTTATGCAGGTCTCTACCGAAAGGATTCACGTGTTCGATCGTCACATCCACTTCTCTAGTCGGATACATTATAATACGCAACTTAGGGCTGTATATATTCATCTCTTTTCATTCCCTAAATAGAGCGCGCCTGTGTGAATTAGCGGACTATTAGCTTTGTGGAAATCGTTAACCTACATAGCTTCATATTTTTCTACCGGCACCGCAAAAGTGAAAGCAATGGGAAACCTTATTAAGATTTCATTGGCCGCGTCTAACTGAAGACACTTTCAACACGCGCCAAAATTCCATAATGGATTAAAAAAGGCCAATCCCCAAAATAGAATTCCACATCAGCTTTTTAAAAAAAGGCTGTCAAAATGTGAAGAAAAAATACAAAAATCTCCATGAATTTTCCTCCATGCCGAAATACACAACAATCTCATACGGTATCTGATGTATATGCTACACTACAAGGTACAAGGCCTATACGGTGATTTTTCATGAGGAATTTCGTCTTATTCTTTGATGCTGCGCTTGTTGTCTATCGCACCGGAGGATCATCGAGATATATTTATTCCGGGCGTGTTACTATGCTGATGCAGTGTCAAAAGAGAAGCAGCAGACTGAAGCAGAAAAGACACAACAGACTGACGAAGAATAAGATGTAAGAGAGCGAGAGAGAGAGAGAGGTGCCGCGGGAGCCGGGCGCTTTACAGTGGAGCACGTGCGGCTGATGCTGTCGACCGATAGCGCCACCAGCAACGACGATAAAAGATTCTTTTTCTCCTTGGAACGCGTATTACAAGATCCTAATATGCCAGCATTTTTATGGGGACCAGCAGCATCAGTCAATCTTTCTCCTCCTATACCCAAATGGAAACACGACGAATAATCGTCTGAATGTGAAAAGAAGAAAAGAAACTGGGGGAAAATGAGATAAAGCACCGCCCTTTTTAGTTTTATTTTGCTCCATCGGCGCAGCAACGGCTTTTATCCGTATCAATAAGATTATCAGTGGGCCGATCATCTCGTGTAGTGCATACCGTTGCTGATGGTCAAAACAAGCGACCCCTCCACTCTTTCAACCTCTCCAGAAAGAAAAACATCAAGTTAAAAGACATGAATCTCGTCGGCAGCCATCACCGCGCCCGGCCACCATTTCTATACGGTACTTTATATAGTTTCAACTGCTGGCCGTCTCTTTCCTTCTTCTTCAGAATAAGACCGGCATATTACAAAGATGTATGTACGTCGAAAACTGGAACGTTGGCAGGCAGCAGATGGCATTTCATTGATAGTGTGGTCCCGCCATCTCGGCAACAGGCGGGCCAAGACAGTTGAAAATTGGCAGATCCGGGTAATTATCAAAATCGCTCGAGTTCAATTGGCTTGATAAGGGTCGCGCACATATAGAGCGGCAAAGTTTCCATAGAATGAGGATTTCCGGTCCGTTTTCATTTTCTCTCTCCGTCTCTCTCTCCGTCTCTCTCTTTCTAATCCTTTTTGAAAAATCAAATCAAAACAGAAAAGAGGAAAGAAAGAATGAAGTTGGTTAGATAGCGGGGGCACGTGCGTTATACAGCTGTGTGGAATGATCGCTCGGCGGCCATTCTGTGTCCCAGCAGACGAGAAGCCCAGCCTCATCATCATCATCATATCCATCGTAGACGGAAGCCGAGGATCAAATGACCCTTTTCTTCTCCATTCCTCTCTCTTTCTCTCTCTCGGTCTCTCTCCATTTCATGACAGAGCCTGTAATACGGTCTTAGCTGGACCTGGACCCTGGAGCTCCGCCGCGATGTGTCGTCCGTGGCAGTGCGGAAGTAAGGAACGTACGTTTCCGACGGTTTCCGACGGGCTGCTACTAGAAAGAGAAAGAGAGGCAGGATATCACTGATCATTTGATCGAGAATGTCATACAAGGGAAAAGACAAATGAAAGACCATCGCTACCATCTCTTTTTCTATCTTCTATCTACCGTATTCTTCTGGCATCACGCGCGCGCGCGCCTCGCCTCATTGCCCCCAAGCGAAAATGGCGGCTTGGATCGGATGTCATTATGTCATCCGCTAGCGGAAATTGATGACCGAAAATCATTGTTCTCAAATCAAATCATCTGTCGTGTCCACCACCAGCAACTCGTTCCTTCATCATCATCCGCGCCACATTATGACTACGGTACAAGGCGCGCTGCTCTTTGTTATTACGAGCACTTGGCGTTAATGATCGAATTGGAATTCTTCTTCTTCTCCTTAACTCTGCGATGATACAGCAGCAAATAGAACCTCTCTGTTCGGTGTTCACGGATGCGTCTCTAATAAAATACCAGTCATCCGGTGGTAAATGTTTGATTTCGCTCAATTAATCTCATCATTATACTGTGAATCGCTTTCCCAGCAGCAGCAGCAGCAGCACTACAGCAATAATAGACCAAATGTGAATGAGAAACGGCTGGAGAAAGAAATCATTTACAGTTTTGAAGGCGTAATGGTTATATTCATTTTCCCGATATTGTTGGTTTCGATTGTGGGAGTCGCACTGTGGTGGTGGTTGTCTCATTTTCTTTTTTATCAATGCGTTGTGGCGCATGAGGCCCGAGTCACGACCGATTCCCAGAAATGAGGAGCCTTACCTACACGCACACGGACATTCATAGACTATCAGAGAAAGAAAAGGGGTCGGAGAAAAAAAACAGGATGATGGTTCAATCATCGGCTGATTATGGCGTCACGTTCCGTGCTGTATAAACCAGCACCTCGTCTGCTGGTATATAGAAAATGGAAATAGAGAGAGAGATAGAGAGAGAGCCGTAGGAAGAAGAAGAGAAGAGAAAGGGCCCCAAAAGGGAAGAAGAATAACAATCCAGCATACTTACTTGTATATATATATACATACAAGAGAATTCATGGAAACGGCCGGCCGTGTCAGAGGGGCCAAAAGAACAGAGGAAGAAATATCTCACGGCGCGCGCGCGCGTGGGCGCAACGAGCCAAGAAGAAGAAGAAGAAGAAGAAGAGGTCACTTGGGTCAAAACCTCTCGGCGGCCTCATCGCAACGACCGTGTCGAGGGGCAAAGGATGATCCGAAACACCTGACTTTTAATACCCAAGAAGAAGAAGAAGAAGAAGAAGACGGAAGAAGAGAAGCCCTCCTGGTGTCAGTGGAACTTAGCTCGCCGCTTGGGTTGTTCACCATCAGGGACCCTGCTGCTGTCTCTCTATTAAGTCTTGATGAATGCTGCAAAACGCACATTCCTCGATACGAGATACCAGTACTAGTCGGTCCATAACAGCACCGGCCTACCATCAACTGCTATAGGTCTGCTCTACCGTACGCCTTAATATAGATATGTATGCAGTTATGCACGTGACGAATCGATTGGACCAGATGGGGCCGATTGGAACGTGCGGAATTGCGCAGCATTAGGCTAATGCGTAATGCCTCTTCAAATGCAGCTCAACTGTGTTATGACGCTGACTTTTTCCTCCATAAACAGATATAGCTAGACTCGGCTAGACTGGTACAAGTTCCAGGGAAAGGATATAGACGGCCCAATTGAGGAGCCCGATCAAAAAGTTGAGACGTTAATTGGTCGGTATTGACTCGCGAGTCCGCTTCCGTGTACTCGCGTCCCTTATTCGCTTCACACGAGTTGCACTCGACAACGACAACAACAACAACAACAACGAGGACAACAGAAGAAACTCGACGAAATGAAAGGAAATAAGCTCAAAGACGCAGACATTCTCTCTCCGACGCTCCCTCCCTCTCGAGTGTAGATGACCGGGACCAAGCCGGTCGTGTCAAAACAGTTCCTAAAAGAATGTTATTTTTTTAAGCTTTAGCTGCTAGCTGGAGCGATATAGATCCGAGAGAGAGAGAGAGAAAAAGAGATCGAGTCAGCGTGAAAAAGGAGCGTCTCTCTTACTCCCCTCCGCCCTCTCTTTCTCTCTCAAGTATTTCCCGCGGTGGTGTTGATTTTACCAAAACAAACACGGAAAGAGAAAACTGGTGCGGACCATCAGACCTAGTCCCCAAACGACGGCAGCAGCGTGTATAACACTACGTGGTATTACATGGAAAAAAGGTTCAAAAGACCAGCGACGGCACTCCAATGATCTTGTCGGAGTGCGAGTCGAAGAGCAGCGGGGAAAGAACAACGACGACAAACTCTCTCGACTCTCGACGGTTTGACAAGTTGCATATGCTTGGTTCAACTGGCGACTGCTGCTGGTTCTGCTGCTGGCGACGCTCAATAGCGGCGTCTCCTCCAAATACACCGCCGACGCCCTTACGACAACAACGACGCTCCGACTTGGGGTTGGGGTTCTCTAGACGCAATGTTTTTGTTGGTGGTGTTTCTCCAAGACAGAGACAAGACAAACAGTCGAGCCATCTCCGACTTGCGCTTAAGTTTCACCAATGACTCCTGCGTTCGTCGCTACCACTCGCTTCATACAGAGACCTACTACGTACTACTCTTCTCTAGACAGAGGGAAACAAACGAGAGAACTGCATGTTCTGGGGCTGCAGCATCTCAGCTGTAACGCGGTCTGTCTGATGAAACCCGACACCGCGGCAGCAATATATCAACGGACTTGGGGATGTTGTTAAATGAAAGAAAAGAGAATTGGACAATCCGTTTTAGATGATTATAAGGGACCAGTTGGATATATAGAGGATGGATAGCCAGCCAGGGGTGATGCACGAGTCCCTCGCTCCGAGCTCTCTCTCTCCCTCTTTATTTCTCTTTAAACATCTACAAAAACGATAGAGATAGAAATTGGAGACGACGGCCGAAAATTCAAGTCGATCCTTGGCCGTCTAATAGTGCCGCATCGATAGCGAGCAAGGACGAGACGAACTGTACGTTATATGATAGAAACGACATCAATATAGTCGAGTCTACATTCTAGTCAGCCGTCTCTCTCCTATACCTACTCTAGTACGTACTCTATCATCTTCTCGTCCGTCGTCTCGTATCTCTCAATTGATCCAATTCTGCCCGCTATTGTGTGTCAACCCATTTTTTCTCTTTCTTTCTTTCCCTTTTTTTTTGTTATCCCTCCTGCGTCCTCGATGGAACGTGCACTCTACCGCAAAATCTATAAATGCATTACCGTCAAAGGGAGAGAAACTTTTTTGTTCCCCAATTTGTTTTTTTCTTTTTCTATTGATATTACCATAATTTTTTGATTCAACAATCCGGAAATGTGTGCCCACCGTGCCACCGCTGTCTTCCGTCGGCCCTTTCTATATAGTTACCAATATAGCCGTGATGTGCAGTGTTGAGAGAGGAAGAAGTTAGCGATGTCCGCTAGGTGCATAGTAGACACGAGGGGGGTCGTAGCGCGCCGTATGGGGCGTGCCAAAATCTATAGTTTTCTTGGATGTAGGAGATGCGGCGACGCTGAACCGAGGGAAATCAAAGAAAGGAAGGGAAATATATTGAACATCTCTTTGGCAGCAGCAGGATGGAAGCATCGGCAGCGTGAACTATGTCTCGGATTATTCACGCTGTGAATTTATAAGCATATCTACCGAATCATCCGTGATGAAACGCATTCTTTTGGCCAGTGAGCGCATCGGCAGTGTCATCATTCATCAAATCATCTACAGAGTAGAAGAACCGAAAAACACAAAAACCGAAAAAAACAAAACAAAAATAAAATTGAAGAAGGAGAAGAAGAAGATGCGATCGTCGATTCGAGTCAGATAGAACATAAGAGTCAGTCCCGGCACAGCACAAAAGTCTTTTTTTAAGTCTGCATCAGACGGCGCGTGATTTGGCCTATGCCATTCGCCGTATGGGCTCTTGACTGCTGCCGGAGAGATCGGATGACATCGCGTGCTGTATAAACGAGCGCATCAATTCGCAGCGTGATGATTGGTGCGCGCGGGCCCGGCCGACCGGCGATTCGGCCCGGTTCAATCACGTTGCCGATTACGATCGACCATCACGCTTTACAATATAGGCCCTGCTGCTCGCATCCAATATGGATGTTGCAGCACTTTTTCAGTCGATGAACGGCGACCGTTTGACATTGAAAATGTTTACCGCACATGCACAGTGCGCGCTCGGATCATTTCCCTGCCCATAGGACAAAAGAAGAAAAAGAATAAGGAAAAGGAGGAGGGCGCAACCCATAAGAGACTGCGCAATAGAGGGGGGTCTGGATATAGAGGAGCCCCGAGTGAAATATTCGACTAGCTCTTCATCACGGGGGTATTTACCGTTGCATTAAAGAATAGCGCAACTTATTCTTTGCCCCTTTCTTCCCCTCTCTACAGCACCGCAGCAGCAATATGTACTGCATGATGTACTATAATACCCCAAGTCCGAGCGATGAGATCTTTCTTCCTTTTTTTTTTCTTTCTTAGATATATCCCCCGCAGGTGGGCCCAGCTATATCAGCCTGGCAAATGAGCGGCCAATGACACAGGCAATTTATATTTATCTACACTTCTTCCCCATTCTTTTTCCTCTCCTTTCTTGCGTTCTTTCTTTCTCTCTATCTCTCTCTCTCTATGGGTTGCTGGCCCATTCTTTTGTCGACAACAAGCACCGATTTGCTTTGGTCCTTTTTGTTTGCTACAATGGAGGCAGCAGATTTAAACGACGAGCTCGCGCGCGCGCGTGAAAATACCAAAAAAAAAAGACGGTTGACTTGATTGGGTATAGGCGCAGAGCCATCGGTACTGTAAAACTGCGGCGGCCAAACGATGCGGCGAGGCGTGCGTCAGAATGAGCGCGAGTCAGACAAGAAGATTAGACAGCCGCCGCGTCTTGTCTAACTAATAACTCTGACGAGTATATAGGTAGATGCTCCTAGCGGACCGCCGTCGATGTCCGGTCGGCCGTTGGGCGCGATATTTACCGCAGCCTGTCCGAAGAAGCAAGAGCAATTAGAGAGAAATGGAGTAAAAGGCGATTCTCTCCTCCTCCTACTACGTCCTTGTGTTGCTGGCCTCAGATTCTCCGATTCTCAGAGCCTATAGTCCTATTACCTGTAGTGCAGCTATAGCAGGGGCCATCTAACAGGTATATATACATATATATAGTATCCGCGTGTTAAGGGTAATAATCAGGGAAGCAGACGTTGATGCAGTCTCCCCTTCTTTTGTTGTTGGCCGGCCCCCTTTTCTTCTTTACCGTCTACACTCATATTTACGACGACGTGTTGATAGGAACCGAGTCGAGATGACGGCGCTCCCGCAACCACCAGTCCCGCCGCCACTCTTTCTCTCTCTCTTTCTCTCTCCTTTAGCCCCTCTATATCCTATTGGAGATGCCTTCTACTCTTTTCTATATCTAGCCACCACCATAAGCCTTTGAGAGCAGCCTCAATCATAACAACAACAACAACAACAATACAGTAAAGAGGGGAAGAACTCTTTCTCTCTTCATCCTATATTTATCTATTTTATAGATGGGAATTTTCGGCGCGAGACTGTATTTTCTTTCTTTCTCGTTCAGCAGTTTCTCTCTCTCTCTGAACCTCGGCAGGTTGAAGCGCGCGCTTCTCAATAGCCTCGTGTCACGCGGGACTTTGAAACGGTAATAAGAATTAGAAGGCGAGAAATAAGAAGAGAAAAGGAAGAATCAAACGAAAAGCGAGTGGGGAGGGAGAAAAAGAAGAAAGAAAAGGAAAGAATAAGAAAAACAGGTTTATTTTTCTTCAAAAATACTTTTAACAAGTATATTGATGATCCGGCGCAATCGATACGATGATCGAGCACATTCCGCCTTTTCCTCTTTTTCTTCTTCTTCTTTTTCTCCCTCGCCTAACCTTGTATTCTCAAAATTCCCAATGTTGACTCATTCTCGCAGAACAGTTTCAAAAATGTCGGTTGGTTGGTTGCTCTCAACCGGACAGAGAACGAGACTACTCATGATCTCTATGCCCTATCATCGTGAAACCAGGATTGACCATCCAGATAATACGGACGTGAAACTTTTCTTCTACTATTATCTATCTACAGTACGGTATATTGGTTGCGTTACCAGACATATTATCGGAGTATGGGAGCAACATGTTATTTGTTACCAACTGATCCATCGACAGAGACAGAAAGATGGGGAGAACAATCAACAAATAAACGGCAAAGTTGGCGGCAGGTGTGCCTGCGTGTTCAATATCCATTTCACCGATACGTGTTTGTAGCTATTACGTGTTATAACACGGCTGCTATTATTGCTAGTCTTGTCGCTGGCCTTTTCTTATTTTAGTTGTTGCTGCGGTCTTGCTTTTTTCTTCTTCGTCTTCTTCTTCTACCCTATTATTTGTAGCTCCAGGGACACGGCTGCTCGGCTTGATTATCCACCTGACAATTTCTCAATCTTCTTTTGTTTTGTTTTTTCCCCTACTCTTTTTGCTTCTTCTCTTCTTTTTTTAATGCGTGTGAAATCATCGAAGAGGAGAATGAGAGAAGGAGGAAGAAGGAGGTGGCGTTATAGCGGTGGCCGTGGTACCGTAAGTCTGGGGCCTCTGCTGATGTCGGTAATAAATTAACGATGATGCCTATAGTGCTGCGCGCGGCTACTAATCAACGGCTATTATTTACTCCTTCTCGGATGATGGAAATAACCATGAAGTCGGAGTGCAGGAGAGAAGAAGAAGAAGAAGAAGAAGAAGAGGAGCTACCTCCATCACTTTTTCCATCTTCACGGACTCGATTTCTTTTTTCTTTTTTTTCTTTTTTTTCTTTTTCTTTTTTCGTCTTCTTCTCAGCTCGTCTTGTTCATTTCATTGATTGGAATCATCCTACTCTACTACACTGCACTACGAGTTCTCCTTTTACCTTTTGTCTTATCCTGTCTTTATGTTCCTCTGCCCTTTTCCCTTCACAATAAGGTGTATTGTGGGAAGGGAAGGATGGGTAGGGAGGAGGGACCTGTGGCTGATGACACCTGGCCGGTAATTAACACCCCGAGAGAGTAAATCATCGCCTTCAGGTGTCGGGTACGCGTGTAATCATATCTTGCATAGAGTCTCTCGGGTAACGCAACACAAAAGGCGACGACTCTACTACGTATTAAGACTCTGTACTGTTTAGGTGCTGCTGCTGCTGGTACGAAGAAGAATAAGAGGACTCGGATAGCAAGTAGAACAAGAGGAGGAGGAAGAAGAAGAAGGAGAAGCAGTGCTAAAATAAAAAAGGACGAAACCCTGGCGGCGCTAATTGAGACCTTAAATATATAGGAGAAGAAGACGAGGGCAGCGCGGCAACAACAGCAGCAACATATACACACACCAATAAAGAGAGCCGTATATAGTCTATAATACTGCTGTTGTGCCAGTGGACGTGGACGACCGAGACCGAGACCGAGTCCTACATGTACATGTACATGTATATATATATGATGACTATATTATATGAGAGGCTATACATTAGGGATAGTACTTGTTAGTGGACGGCGGAGAGATGGAGGCAACGGAACAACACCTGATATTAGGTCTCCCGCTGTTGCGCCATCGACGCGGCCGAGCTACAATGATCACCAAGAACAAAAAGAAACGACCAGAGCCCAACTAGCTCGTTACACACACCGAGATGACCAATTTACAACAAGCTACTATCAAACCTCCTCTTCCTCCTCCATCCCACCACACACGGCCGTCCACGTCATCGCCGTCTCCTGTTTCAAACGCGCGCCTCGTAAATACCGGCCCCAATTATCAAAAGCTTATTGTTAGTTGTGTAATACACCATCTGGATAATATTTTGATTCGCATTCATCTCCTGATGGTACACATTCTCTGTTCTCTCCCCTATTGTAATACAAGCGTACCTACTATAAAAATAAATAAAATGTAAAAAATAAAAAAATAAAAAACGAAAAGAACTCGGAGGAAATTCGATAACATTTTTGGAATTTTTCATCATCATCAAAAGAAGAGTCCAGTAGGCCATAGTAAGCAACATTTTGTTGAGTAGGTAAGAAAATGTAGGCGACGTATAAAAAATGTGTAGGGGGTAAAAATATGTGTGGAAAAACTGGACATTATTTAAATGATATGACCGAATTAGGATAAAAAAGGATTAGGTTCACGTGGGGAGATGAGGGTTGATTTTCGTCGAAATTTGTCTGGGTCGGTCGCGAGCCGACAAAGTTATCTCGGACTCTATTTCACGCCACTGATGGCTGGCCGTTTATCCATCTGCCGTCCGCACGCACGCCGTAGACCAACAGCCACAGTGTCGGTTCATTCTCCTACTACTACCTGTAACTAATATTTCTTCTCTGCCCCGTTTCCAACCAGACAACTGGTTGTATCTATCTCTATAAGATGATGTTCCGATAGTTCATTAAAGGTCGTCTGTATTCCAACAACACCTTACCCCCACCGACTTTGCACCTTTTGACTGCATCATCGGCCTTTTATTTTCCTTCTTCTTCTCCTTTTTTTTCTTTTTTATAGGGACGGACCGACGGAGTTTAGGAGGACTATGGGGGCGCACGCCGGAGCCGCGCGGCAAAGAGAATCATCCGGGTCCCCATCCACCTCTACCGTATATAGCTGCTTATATACTGCCTATAGGGTATGAAATAAGATTTTGCCGGCGGGAGTTCCGCCTGTGTATCTGTTATGATGAACAGGCAGCCGCCTCTGTGATTAGCCATTAACACTTCTTCGCAGCAGAGCGTCCAGCCGCACGCTTCTCTCGTCCTCCATTCTCCTCTTCTTTGATTTAAAATAAAAGATATCAGAAGGGACCGTTAATAACGAACGAGGAGCAGCTTAGGGGGGAAAAAATGAAACGAAAGAAGAGAAGAAGAAGAAGAAGAAAAAAAGAGCGGAAAAGATATCTTTTTGATGCAACACCCACCGCCTGATGGGCGTGCTGTTATTGAACTGCTCACACTATTAGATACAGCCGCCGAGCCGAGAAAAACGATATGAAGAAGTTCATAAGGAATGGTGATGGAGGAAAGGGGCAAGAAGACGTTTCCATCAGCGATTCCCCCTTTCTTATTTCCTACTACTAACCGCGCACCTGTTGAGGAGAACAGACGGGTTCCGGGAGAATGCAGCGCGCCGCACAGACCCAGGACGAATGAAAATGTCAACATTTGGACGTTGCCGACCTTTTTTTTTTTGTTTTTGTATTCTCCGCACCTAAAACACCAAAGTGTCGAGTTGCTACTTTTCTCAATTTGCCTCTGGAATCTAACGCAGCCTATACAGTCCACAATTTATATCTTTTCATTTTCATTTCTGACAATCAAGAAATTCCCCAAACTTGCCGCAAAGTTGAGCTATAGTACCGTCAAGTGGGGCTACTTTGAACTGGTGGGGCAACTTTGAACAGCTAAACGGGCATAGGTAGAGTAAATTTTTTTTCACAGTTGTATAAAGGTAACATTAGAAGACTTTTGCATAAAAAAAATTTTGTCTAGCTCTTAATCAATAGCCCACAGCTCACGTTTTAACGCGTGTTCAAAGTAGCCCCTAATTCCCGGTTTTTTAAATCCCATAAGAATAACACAGTAGCCCCATATGGGGCTACTTTGAACACCTCTTAAACACATGCCAATAAGATTTTTCTACAAAAAATCTGGAGATGGGATGGATACAGGCTGATTCGTTGCGTTTTTAGCTAAGAACGCTTTTTTTGGGTTTCTTCTACCTTGTATATTACTCGAGTTATTTAAAAAAAACCGTCAAAAAAAGTCGTGTTTTGTTCAAAGTAGCCCCACTTGACGGTATAGTACTAGGCCTCTTTGATTCGTCGATGGTATTATTCAGATGCAGCCAAGCAGCAGCAGGCAAGTATACATATTAAGGGCCATCCGATCGATTGCTGTCAATATCTATCATTTGTCTAGCGATCATCATGGAAGCTATTCAGCGAGAACGGTTTATGTCGAAGTACTGGAATGTCTAATCATGTTTATTTTTCATCCCTAAGCCAGATATGGGATTATGAGCAACATCCCAGTTTGGGGGGTTTTGGAAAAGGTAAAAAAGCTACTACGGAATGATGAAGGGAACGGTGGCCACCTCTCTATCTGCTAAGGGGGGGAAAGGCGAAATACCTTTAAAGCACAGAAGGAGCAACAGCAGCAACAGGGCCGAGGGTAATTCGATCCGATTGACAGGGTATTGAATGGCGGCAGATTATATGGGGATGCGGAACGGGTGGAAAGTATACAGAGAAAAAGAGGCGCGGCGATGGTGGCGGCGGCAGTGGCGACGGTTTTCTCGGTGACATTAAATGCTTGTCGTCTCTTTCTTCCCGAGATGGATTACGTTCGCTTCATCGAGCGCGCGCGCACATACAAGAGACGCTATAGCTTCTGCTGCTGCTGCTGCTGCCTCGACCGACGATGATTGTATCCTATTCGATGATTAGGAAACAACAAGGACGACAGAAGAAAAAAAAAGGAAATCTCCCGAAATAGCCGGCGGTAAACGCATCAAGCGACACACATAGGCAAACAATGGAGCGGTGAACCAGAAGCACATTGTCGAGCGAGCAAGGTGCAAGAAACCAGCATCACCATCGTCGTCGACGTCATTACCATAATCATCATCTCGGGCCATCATCGCCATTCAAACTGATTTACGATGGAATAAGTATTAGGTGGTGGCCGTCACGTCGTCGTCGACATCTTACTCGACTTTGGTCGTAATGCCAAAACCGCAGACGAGCATTAGATGCCAAGAACCGTTCACTTTGTTCCCTGATCGAGTTCTATCTAGACCACACGCAGCACAGCACAGCACATCCTACCCAACACCTAGTTATCTATATATAAGAAAAGGACTAGACGACGACGCATGCAGAATCCATTATAAGCCCAGCAGTAGAGTAGTCGACAGTGGTAGTGCAGTGCTACATTATTCAACCACTACTGCTGACTTCCTCTGGCGCTTCTCTTCCCCACTTGTATTCCCCCTACGCCGATGTGCTCATTTTCTTAGATTCTCAATTAGTTTTTACGAGATGTGATTTGAAAGTACCGATGATGATGACTGACGACGCACATTTTGTATATATCACCACCTCTACTGTACCACATCAGCTGCTGGTAGAGGAGGAGATGTACTCGGGCAACAAATACCACCCTAGCTGTAATCTCGGTAATAAGGCAGACATTGTCCTTTTTTTTGTGGAAGCCATTAACTGCTTTTCCAATCATCTTTTGACTGACTTATGTACACACCACACATGCACCATCATCACCATGTTTTTCTTCTTCTTTATTTCTTCAAAATGACCGCGCTGGTATTTAGAGTTTGTTCTAATTCATGGCCATTATGAGTCCCCAACAAACTTGCCTAAACACAACAACATAAAAAAGGAAAAGAAGGAAATCTTCAGACTTTGTTTGTCTTTTTCGTTTTTTCCCCTAGTTAATATTACATGGGACTGTGTTATTGTAAACTTGTGAATAATATATAGAAAGAGGCTAACAATCGACTATGACGTCAATCAATGAAGTCGAACCGGAAACTAAAGGGAATTTTTAAAAAGGGGCTAGGAGCCAGGTGCTTATTGAGTTATTGGCATTGATGGCCATCAATCTGCGCCAGGGGAAATCTCAAATGACTGTCTTTAAGTCTACGGGGCGATTGTAGCGAAGCCAAAGCAATCAGTGATGAGCCAGATATGGGATAGGGACGGTGGCTTTTTGGATCGCGTGAGAATGATGTGCAATGTCTTCATCATCATCACGGTGGTGGTAGCCGGCCGAGGTCGAGCCGAGCCGAATTGTTGCTCCTCTTTTTGTTTTCCCCTAGCTCGTCTTCTCGTCCTTATTCGTTCCGTCGTCATCGGCTGGAGGCGCGCGAATGAAACCCGACGAGTGGCTGCACGGCCACTTTTCTTATAGCAGCTGCCTCCAATTTGCCGCCGTTTTCATTTCCTTTATGGCTATTCTTTCTACACATGCAGGGTACTACAGACTACAGAGTCGTCTGAGAGTCTCTCTCTCTCTCTATATATATATATTTCCCTCCATTTCCATCTTGGTCTCCATCTCTCTTTCCCTATGGCCTCCCCTTAATAAAATCCGACTATACGTGTGTTGATTACACACTGGCAGCCACTCGACTATATATGGCACCATTACGACTTACGAGCCGGTGAAATGGTGTATAACTATATCACACCGACAACAACTTGGACATTATTCTCACCGTTCGGCCCCGAAAATCGAGAAGAAGAAAACAACATTTACGTCTTAGCGCCCAACGCATAGTCTCCTACTTTTTCTTCTTCTTCTTCTTCTTCGTCTTATTCTTTTCTTATTCTTTTCGGATGTGATTATTAGACTCTAGAACACGGGCAATTGTCATGAAAACGACGAGTAATCACCAGATCGTTACTTTCAAAAAGTCCCACTACCCCACCGAGAAGTCATACGAGTCAGACACGATGACTGCTTATTATACGCGCTCCGTCTTTATTCCAATGAGAAATTAAGATGTTGAGGTTCTTTCCATTCCTCTACTGCCTTGCAATACAACGGGGGATTCTAATTAGTACATTATATCTTAGTCAGTTGGCCGCTGTAATGACTTCCGCGCAACTCGCTTCTGCTCGCAGCATTAATCCAGCTAGCTATCGGTCCCTCTTCATAATAGAGCCCCCCTGCAAGAGTTTTCCTTTCTCCCAGTGGATGACATTTTCCCAAAGTGTCGAGAGAGAGAGGGAGAGAAAGAAAAAAAAACGGATTGAATTGTCCACACGGTGAAAAGCCACAGGAATAAAAATGATCCGCACCTTAATTCGGCGCGGTAGTTTTATGTTCGGTTTTGTGTTTGTGGTAATAAAACGATTTGTTTGCCGCGTTTTGCACGTTGCGGTTAATTTTTTCCTCAAGTCTCCCACCTCGCCAGTCTGTTTTTTTTTTATTTTCTCTGTCTCTCCTTCGCTTGGTTTGGCTGTCGCGCAGCGCCGCGCCGATAAATGAGCACCGTGCGCGGTTTACATTCTCTCTCTCTCTCATGATTGTATTCTCGGCGCGCTCGCTCCGTCTGCCCGTCGGCCACATACTCCCGCCGAAACCGCACAAGCCAGTCTAAGATATAAATGACTGTGCGCCGATGCCGATGGGGTAGCGATGGCGATGACAAACCGATGGTCACCGAACGCTTTGCTTTCTCTCCGTAGAAGCCAAAAAGAAGCCAATAAGAGAGCTGGCGCATGGGGTTTTCCCAAAGGTGTTTAGATAACAAATCGACACCACACCTGCTGCCGTATACCATCATCATGGCACTACGGTTATTTCGTACGCCATCAATATTAGAGCCGACACCACTTCATTTGGCCGCCGGCCGACATTCTCGATTCCTTCTCTTATTAGTAACCGAAAAGTTACTACAAAGCCAACCGAACTGGATGGAGTGATATAGTGCTGCTGCCTTGCCGCGGCTCGGCTCGGCTGCGGCTCCGACGACCGTAACCATGCATTTCTGAAAGTAAGTGGATCTGCTCGGAGTGTCCCCAGTCGCAACAAATAGGTAGCTGTGTTACCAACACACACACAATAAAGTATAGGACGAAACGGAAAAGAAATACAAGATAAGTCTAGAGTGAATATATGTACATTATAGGCGCCAGTTCACAGACGCCAGTGCTCAGTAGAGAAAAATTCCGCCTGAAAATCGAAGACAAAGAGAAAGTGAGAAAGCTCTCGTCGTCTATAGAAAGAGACGATGTCGAGAGACGATGATAATGTGCGCAAAAGAGAAAGAAAGTCTGTCAGTTGGGCTGATTCCCACGAATGTTGATGACGGGCTCCTGTTGTCTATAATATACAGTTTCATGGACAGTAGTCGCTCAATATCTCTCTCGGTTGCTTCCAACAATGCCCTTCTTCGTATACACATAGCTGGATACTTACTTACTTTCGCGTTCATCTTTTCTCCGTCTCTCTCTCTCTCACTGTGTAAAGAGCATCGCAGCATTATTATTTCTCATTACGGTCCATTAGGCCGACGGGAACAACTCTGTCGACTAATCAAGCGTATGGGCCTCGCTCCCTCATTCTTTGCTGTTACGCTGCAACTTGATCCACCCTGACTGTCGATCAATCTCCGATTCCAGTAAGGAAAGCAAAGCAGCAGCATTCAATCATTTAAAAACACAGCCGAGCGCATATCGAGATCCATCTATATAATATATCAAATGCTCATCATCATTTATGGTAGGTAACAAAAAAAGCACCAAGCAGGCCTTGGCATCTGTTTATTTAGCTGCTTGCCTGCCCAGGCCATCATCACCTACTCTCGGCCTAGCAGCCACAGAGCTGTGGTAATCCGATCACCTGGGATCTGAATTCAAGCCACGAACCCATCAACAAATCCGCATACTCCCTCGTCCCCCCCACGAATGCCATGTCAGTCCGCATCGATTGCTGACGATCAATCGTCTAACTGACCGTTATGATTAGTACTGAATCTAGATGCTGAAATGAATAGACAACTCATGTCTGTATGTGAAGTAGTCTAGTCTCGCGGGGGTTAGCGATATGTTCCGATCGATTTAAGGGTTCTATTGTAATTATAGGTCCTACAGGCCATAACAATAGCCGCCATCGTTTGCCTTCCTATTGACGATTTATCACATCGTCCAATTTCATTGGTTTTTCTACCAGCAGACGGATGGACACGATAATCATCCGTATGCAGATAATAAACGACTGGACGGCCGTTTGCATGTCGTCTGTTTCTTCCGGACACGAACAAACGCGCGTACTTAACACCGTGGCAGAGGCGGATCTGCTGTACGTAGCAAAGCAAAGTGTATTGAAGAGAGACTCGAGGGACAGACTTCGGGGGGTTGGAAAAACACGCAGCGACAGTGTGTTCCGTTCCCCTTCACTCTGTGTCTCTTTTACGTTCACTCTCCTCTCTTTTAGCGAGCATCACTCCAACGGAGGGTAAATAAAGACTCTCTTATTCTTTTCCCTTTTTTTATTATTGTTATTTACCCCCCTCTTCGTTCCGACTGGTTTTGCTGCTAAACGACAAAAGGGTCCATCGAGCAGCAGCAGTAGCAGCAGCAGCTCATGTCAAAGGGGGTGTTGTTCCATCATAGACTCCCCTTTTCTTATTTCTTGGTTTCCTTTGAGCAGCAGCAGTAGAGAGAGACTCGACATTGGACAAATGAACTGTACTATACTACCTACGGTACTACTACTAGTGTAGTACAACTTACTCTAGAGCCAAGTACAACAGGGGATTATCAACGAGGTGTGTCGTCCCCCCCTTCATTCACCTCTTCCGACCGACCTCTTCACTCTATTTAGGGAAGGCGATGGGGTTTAGTACTCCCTCACTCTATAAAGATATACGCACCTTAATTAGTCTTGAAGAAAGAAGTGAGCAAGCTGCCGTGGATAAACACTTCCGCTCCCTGACTACTGCTACTCCGCCACCACCACCACTACTCTTTACCTATACAGTACCCCGATAAACACTTGTTACTTACCTACCTACCATATCCAGGCCTCCCTGATCTTCCCCTCTTCTTCTTTCTTTCCCTCCATTCTTGTCCTGCTGAGCAGCTTAACAGCTATATTGCTGCTGCTGCTGCTGCTACATCCTCTTCAAAAGCCTATAGACGCTACGCACACACACCAAATAGAGATATAGTCCTAGATGAACTGTAGGTATATATATTCCCCGCCCTCTATTTTCATTCAGGAGTTTCTCTATGAATTAGAAAATATATATATATATACTATATATGGAAAAAAAGGAGTTGAGCAGAGCAGGCAAAAGACCAGGTGTGAACCACTACTAGCCCTTTTTTTGGCCCATTCATTCTATATTTAGGCCCATGTACCTATACAAACTGATGTGCGGGTTGTTATTATTCTAGGTCTCCAAATCCTCTGCGATTTCGCACTGATTCCCAACAGCTTTACGCGCACATACACAGAGAACATATATAGCCAATAATCGGATCGATTCTTTTTTCTTTCCTTCTTTCTGTTGGGTCTTTGAAATCAGTTACACGGGGCATTGAGAATCAAATGAAAGGAAGAAGTAGTATAGATGCTCTACTACTATATAGATATAAAAAAATAGGTCTTGGAATGCGTTTCTACGACGTTGTGTATTGCCAGCTTTGTTAAGAGCCTTGGACGTTTGAAACCGATCCAGAGCACATCCACTTTGATACCCGATGACCATTTTAAAGACGCGCATCCGAGAAAAAGAGAGAGAGAGAGGAAGAAGACGAGGGGAAGGACAAAGAGGATCGTTTAACAGGGTCGAGGTAACACAACGGTGCGGTAACTTCATCCTCAATACGAGCGATGGTCAGGAACTCGAGCAATGCACTATATATCGTCCCCCCTCTCTCATCCCGAAAAGACGGAGAGAGCGTCTCGCCGCGAGCTGAAGAAATGGTCGTGCCCATATCAACTAGGGAAATCCTATCAAAGACGTATATCGTCATCAGCCATCGCCTCCTTGTCATTCCCTTATAGACGACGACTCTTGTATTATGTGTTTCTATTTACTTGCGTGTTCTTGGGCATCAATGTAACGATGTACATGTTCAAACGGTGATATGGGCCGGCAGCCCATATATGTATTCGCTGATGGAGAGAACTACATAGGCTCTTCCCACTTCCCACGAGATCGCGTAACATTGCCTTGCTCTGGCGTGTTGATATCATTTTTTCCCCCGAAAGAAAAAACACATAAAAGATCTTTTACAAAATGTGGCCCCTCTTTATGATGGTGTACATATAAACTGTGCATAGATCAAATGTTTCACAGTTCATTCAACAAGTAGACGGTCCAGTCATAGGTATGCCATGACCGTTCAGACAGACTAAGAACTTGGGAACGGATCGGGTTACTGATGGGAAAGGTACTCGACATGATGGCAAAGACTAGTGCCGATGTGGTGTACGATGTGTGTTTAATGTCTCAATCTCGTCAGGTGCGATCAGGTGACCCTTATAGCTTCATCAATGCTTCATCGAACGACCGTTTTTCTAACTGCTACTGCGCATCGATATCGCCATGCGGTTTTCATTCAATCGGGAGCAAACGGGAAGAAAAAGAGGTGAGGCCCAAGGATTTCTCAAATAAGCGCTCGCAAGCAAGTCTATTAGCTGAAAAAACCTGGTTGCCGAGTCTAGACAGAACCAAAAATAATGTTGTGCACATCCATCAATGGACAGTTGGCTACTGCTGTTGCTGCTGTTGCTGCTGTTGCCGCTACCGGGGTGTCGCCGTGCGTCATCAAGCAACAGTCCCACCCGTTTGTAGTCAAGTCCTACCATTTATCGTCAACGGTCGAGCTGGTCCCGTTTTTTTTGTTCCCTAATAAGACAATGGGTGTGTTTATAATCTCCGTTTGTGGACTCGGTGTATTCCAGCAGCCACAACACAACAGCGGACCAAAGTCGTGCTGGACATGTGCGTAAATCACGACATGTGGCGCTAGGGAACGGAAAGAAAGTCCGTTCTCATTAGAGTTCAATCCATCACGTGGCAATACCAACAAGGCCAACGGCGACAGTCCAATCAGCGCCACACGTTTAGGGCGGGCAACAGCAGCGTTCCGTCACCGGGACGGTGTCGCTCGGGGAGCGGCTACTGTCCGTGCTCTGCTCCGTTCATGTTGAAAATATTCAGTCCCAGATACAAGACTACTACGGTACGGTATTTTTATTCTAATCTTTTTACAAGTTCAATAAGGAAGTTGGAATAATCAAGAGAAACGAGAGGGAATGGACCGTATCCGAAGAATTGTCCCTGTCATCGATGAATGACGTACGTATACGGCGTTCGCCGTTGTCGATGAAAAGAGAGCGGAGAGCCACGAAAACCCGCCCCAACGAAAGTCTTCATTGTGTCCCTGATCATAATACACTTATTATAATAGAGAAAATATCGAATCAAAATGATCCGTACGTAGGCAGTATGGGCTGTTGTAGGGTGGGGTGACGTGCATTATAGACACGTTGTATGTTGTATAAGAAGAAAAAGATGAAGTTTCATCATCAACAGAGCAACAGCATCGGTCGTAAGAGGAGACTTTGGCCTATTCTTTGCTGCTCACCACGGCCATCACCACACAACATTATAGAAAAAGGGAAAAAGCGGGGGGGGGGAGCAGCAGGAGCAGAGAGAGACGGGGATGAGAGAGAGGTGGTATGTATTTGGGATGTGAAATCCTCTTAAATCATTCCCCTCTATCTCTATTATGGTTATGATTACAAGTATTTATATAACACGGGAGGTGGTGGTGGTGGCGGTGGCGGCGGCGGATCCCCGAAGTGCTCCCTGCTCGTGATTGGATGTGATCAAAAAGGAAACACGCATCAGTTTTCGCCTCGACTCATCTTCCTTTATCGACTCTTGCAAGAAAGAGGATGAACTTATGCTTCTTGTTAGACTTACGTACTTTTCGCTCTCTTCCTCTCTACATGCATGTACCGCACCAGAAGCATAATGCGATTCAAGTTCAACGACGGCAAGAAATCTGGCCGACATCTTATTTCGATTCATCAGACTACTACTGTTTCTCGTCGTGTGTACGCACCGTGCATGCCCTTCATTGACGATTCCGTCGTCGTCTGCGGCGCTCCATCTTCTCCGCCACGTTAACTTTTTTTTCCTCTTTCCTCTCTTTTTGCGTTAGACTCCCCTCATCTTTGTATAAACTGATTGTTGCTGCGTTACCCACCGCGGCCAATCACTCAGCCGGCCGCGCTTTGTATATAAATCATGATGGTGAGAGAAGGCAGAGCCATGAAGAATATTGGACTGTTTCGAAAATCAAAATGGAAAATATTAAGGGGAAAAAACATAACGCGCCCGAAAAGGCGTTATTATCAACTGCGGAATACATTGAATCGATTGAGTTAAGATTATTCAACGGGGGAACGCTTGCTGGCGTGACGCTTGCATAATCAAATTCATATCGAACCGTTGACGCGTGCATACTGCTGCGGGACTCGGTAATCATATGTCTACAGAGAGGAGAGCAGGAGGCTGCATGCTGACGCGCGGACCCACAGCTACCGACTGGATACACCAAAGATGAAACTCCCCCACAATTACATCATCAAAAAGTTCCACCCCAATAGATCCTCTCTGGTCTTTTATAAAAGCAAACGCTACGAGCCTAGCTGGTTCATACCCCCATCCAGCCCCAATGCTAAATATGAATCGCATTATAGTAACCAGTAAAGTACATAGTGGTCGTACATCTCGATCTGTTGAGCACACAAGTCTACCGCCATTAATACGTAACCGATTTAGGTGTAACCGCGGCGTCATCCTCGCTCCGTTCTACACCAAATCTCAAATCAAACATGAGAAACCAGAAACCGGAATCGTCGGTACATGTACGAACGTTAGTAGCCTATAGTAAACTGTACTACGTATATGAAATAGACGCTGGGTACACGGTTTCATCCGTTTTTGCCATAAGGTTTATTGCGAGCTGCTTCTTTTGTTTTGTTTTGTTTGGTTGTCACTCAAAATTGTTTCCTTTCAAACACAATACGGTAAGCATCGACTCGTTATGATCACCACCACTCGAAACAAAAGACAAATCGATATAAGTAATAATTATAGTCATAATTGTAATAATTCCTAAAGACATTGAAACGTGCGCGTGACTATGAATAAATGATGAATATATATATATCAAATTATCAATCAAAATGGGGAATAAAAACAACCAATTCTCTGTGTAGAAAATCAAATAGAAGAGGAAAATAGAGGATGAAAATGAAAACAAATGGAGGAGGAAATAACTAATAGCCTGATTATTTCATTTTCTCTACGATTCGGTTTTTTCTCTTCTAGTGATGATCGCCATGTCGTTATGTGGATTGGAAGGAAAGAGCCAAATAAAATCCAAACATTCTCAAACAAAAAGAAAAAAACTTCCGAGATTTTCTCTCAAGCTTTCTCTTTCTCAAGTAAATATTTAGCACGTCAGAAGCCGCAGCAGCGAATCGATGAGAAGCGCCGGCTGCCGGATATGGGCGAATGCTACGGAAGGTAAAAGGGAGCAAACAAGTAAAAAAGAGTAGTAGCAGCAGCATAGCAGCAGCAGCAGACGCAAAAAAGACGCACGCACACACCAAAAAAGGAATTGGATACTTTTTTTTCTTTTTGTTTTGTCTTTTTTTCAGTTATTTTTTCGCAATAATCAATCAAGACGCCATGACGAACAAAACGAGGAACGTAAAGAAAAGAAACGGTTATACAGTATATAATATGAAATCTTACCAAAAAGCAAAGAATTGCAGACAAAAAAAAAAAAGAAAAATAGAACTGGATAATCGGTGATACCAAACTCCGTAGAAATGAAAACTGAAAAACAGAGGTGAATTTTTTCTGGAAATCCATGTCCATGTACGTATGTCCATATATCATGTACAAAGCTCATCGAACGCGACGACGCGCATTGGTAAAATGCGGCGCCTACGGGATAGAACCATCGGGGTGAGACAGAGAGATGGCAAAGGGATGGAATATATAATAAAGAAACCATATAAATATGATACAGAAGAGGAAAGTAAAGAGGAGGAAAAGAAGAGAAAAATGCGGCTCTGATATTTTCCATTTTGTTTTCTGTTGAGAACAAACCGCGCAGTGCCATCATCCCGTCGACTTTGTCAGCGGAATTGATGCCTTTAACTCTGAGTGCCAGTTTCGGCAACGATTTCGTGCTGTTGAATCGACGTCGCTTTCGGTGGTGTTGGTGGCGATGGTGGCGTCGGTGGCGTCGATCGTCCGCTGTGCTGACTACTGTTGCTGCTTCTGCTACTGCGGCTGCTCGCGCTGTGGGTCGACTTGTTGCTCGTGATGATGAGATCGCTTTTCAATTTCAGCGGCTCGATCGGACTGAGGATGGTTGTTGGCGCTTGAGTTGTCGCCTGCTGTTGCTGGTGCTGTTGTTGTTGCTGTTGGTGTTGCTGCTGGGCGGCGTGGTGGTAGGCGGCTAGTTCGGCCGCAGCCGCTGCTGCCGCCATAGCTGCCGCGTGGTGATGGTGGCCCAGTGTTTCGGCCAGTGACATGTCGAATGTCGGCGGTTTCCCGCCGCTAGAACCGTTGGGTCGGCCATTGCCGACACCGCCGTTGAATCGAGACGACACGCCAAAGGGGGCAACGGCAGCCGCAAACGGGTTGCCGAATGCACCAAAGGGAGTTAACGGCGCGCTGCCAAGCGACGCCGCGAGGTTAAAGTGTAGACCGGCCGCCGCTGCCATCAGAGAATTTGCTCCTATTGAATGAACAAAACAATCTACGTTTCAACAAATTGCCATCACGGAATTCAAATTGTACTCTAAATAAACTAACCAGCAATCTTACCGAAAGAGGGATGGTGATGCGGATGATGTCCAAAGGAGAAAGCCGATGGATGGTGATGATGGTGAGGTGGCGGCGGCGGTGGTGGGATCAGGCCGGCTGACGACAGAGCCATGGCCGCTGCGTGATGATGATCACGATCTCTCGAATGATGATGAATGGAATCCGAGAGGAGACCACCAGCCGAAAGGCCTAACGGGTTCGTCTGTTGGCCTCCGCCACCGATGCTCGACTTGAGATTGGTCGCCGCGTCATTGCCTGAACTAGGTGTGATGGGGGCGCCAGAGCCGGCGGATGTGACGTCTCCGACCGGTGAAGGAGGACCAGTGAGAGAGATGTCCGAATTGTCCGAATCAATGAGCGATTCAGCTCCGGGACTAAGCGGTCCCGAACCATTGGCGTCGTCCATCAGAAGATCGACATCATCGTCCGAATCGTTTCCGTTAGGGCTGTGATCGGGTCGATGACGCTTGTTGGTCGGCCCGCCGCCTGCCGACGAACCAGATGAATAGTTGCAGCTGTTGTGGTGACCTCCGTGACCTCCCATCCGCCTATATCAAATGAAACATTCGCCAAAGAAGAAGAACAGAATCAAGTTAGTTGCATTGTACAAGCACATGACTTTTTACGGACGCGTGAACATGTTCAAAGGCTAATAAGATTCGCCGCCCATTATGCAATGCAAGTTATGCACTTGGGAATCTAGCTCTTCGTTATTTCAAGGAAATCCATGCTCATATTCAAAGGCGCGCTATGCCGTATCTTGGTCCCCAATCAACATTCAGCAGGAAACATCAAGGGCATTACATACAATAGTATATACCGTACGTATATCTTAACACGCACAATCGTAAGTATTGTGCTGTATAAAGAGGCCTAGATAGCCTAGAGGAGAGAACAACATTCCTGGGTTTCTGATAGCTTAGCGCACAGCAGAAGCATTGTGGGGGATAGAGCTGATCGGCTTCCGGCACGGCGGTACGGATTAGATTCCGCTCCAGTGCTCTCCTTCAATCGCATAGGTCGACGCATACTGCTGTCTTATATACACAGAGAGTGACGAGAAAGAGAGAGAGAGAGAGAGGCGTTCTGTCGAGTGTTGTGTTTGTGCACGACGATCGCTTTCAAATATCCATGAATAGAGCGTACTGGCTACTACTGTAGTATTAGGCCCGCTCCGTACGGTAATGTAGACTAAATATATCCACGGCTGCTTCGGAAAGCTCTGTATCAACTTGACTATTATCAAGAATTCCATCCGCGTATATATGCACAGTACTGTGGATTTGTGTCAATAATACAGCGCTTGATCGGCTCTCGACTCAGCATGGCGTCTTATCACTTCCGCCCGGATGGCATTCGTCTCGTTTCAGTTTTTCGGAACCAGCCAACCCTCCCCTGCCCGGATTGGCCCCGGCCCCCCTGTCGGTTTCTTTTGTTATTTTCGTCGAAAAGAAAACAGTCAAAGATAAAAGAAAAGGTGCTGCCCTTTGATATAAAAACGAGCTCGTTCTCCTGGAAGATATACTGCACAGTCTAAATAATACACTGTATCGCGGATGGGGGGTCACTACTCAATCTGTGTATTATAGAGAGAGACTAGGCCCTAGGCTACTGTAACTCATGGACTGATATTTTCAGAGGATTTAAAAAAAAATAAGGATGTCTGATGATATCTGGCTAGCAATCAGTTCCAGACGAGTGCATCGCCACCGCTGCCGCCGCTGCTGTATTATAGACCAAATATCCCGCGATGTTCCAGTTTGTTTTCGTTATTTTGTGCACGGATGCCAGGTGTTTGATGCAATCGAGTTGATGATTCGAATCAGACAGCAGATGGATCGAAAGGAGAAATTTTCTGGTACAGAGGCACATAAGGCCTATAAAGGGATGGGAAATTTTGGGGAGCATACAAGTTGACTAATGCCTTGCCCAATCAAGCCAAGCAACCGATCAACTGTCAACATCATTACCTATAGGCTGCCACGGCAGTATCTAATCGCCAGTCTGTAGCTCGTCGAAATAATTCCCATGCGATGTAGTCTACCACACATTTCTAATCATCTATATAATGATTACAAATGATTGGGAATTTCACCACGCGCTGCATACAATTGTGTACACTCTAGTGCGGCGTTGTCTAACGACTTCCTGAAGTTGTATAATGCGGTTGCTTCGATTCAACTTGAGGTTTTTCTGGAAAAAGTTATTCCCTCTTACTCTCGCCCACCCGTTCCAATTAAGATAAAACCGTAGACACGAGGAAATGGATGCCAGTCTATACAGTCTTTTGGATCGATTAGGTCTCAATTTGTCACGAAAACGTTTTGACCGGTACACTGTGCGCTAGGCCTATGTGCATTCATATTTAAGAGAGTAAAGAAAACTGTATAACCGAAATGCTGGTGGCAAGAAAGAGAAATCAAAAATGTAGCAAAGATTCATCCCCTCTTTTGGATTGAGTGATGCAGCATTGAAGCCTATACGTGTGAAGGGGAGGGCACGATGATGACAATCAGCAGGAGGGCCGCACTAAATATAGAACCGTTTTCCAATATGTAGCAGCAGCAGAAGGAGCGTGCGTCGAGCAAACGACCACATACAATAGATAAAGCTTGAGCTCTGTGCCTCTTTCCCCCTTCCCTTCCCTTTCTCCTTTTTTTTTTTGCTTAGACTTCATCCATATATATATATATTGTGTAGAGAGAGTATCCACAAAAGCTACAGTCCTAACATAAGTACACGCATGTAGACTATGTATAAAGAAGAAGGAGAAGAAGAAGAAGAAGAGGAAGAAAAGTGGTGGTAAAACGTGGCAAATCTGACAGCTCCCCGACCGGGTAGAAGCAGCAATTAGCTGACAGTTGATGACTTATTTTCCCTTTTCTTTCTTTCCTTCTTTCTTCTCTTTTCGATTCTTGAAAGAAACACGCCTCCTCTTTTTCTCTTGGCCCGTACCCTCCGCATCTATCTAAGACGTACGTACTATGTTCTGTGTATGGACTATAAGGCCCCCATAGAGCTCATGCCCAATGTGTGTGCATTCATTGGACTGAATGAAGACAAGAGGCCTAGACCCTCTGTGCCTCCTCTCATCGGAGATCTATACCTGTGCCTACTGTGTAAAGGTCTTAATTAGTCCGCGCGCCAGGTAGACACCGTATCTATCTCCGACGTATATAATGCACAGCAGCAGCAGCAGTCAAATGCGAGTCCCTTTACACACACCATCACCTTTTATTTATCTCTCTTTTTTTTTTTTAACCCCGACTCGTCTTTTCACGACTTTTCCCCCCTCGATTCCCTTTTTTTCTTGACTTATTCTTGGCTTTTCGTGTGTTACAAGCGAGATTAAACTTGCTGGTTGGAAATGGTCTATGTAATAATGAATGGGTAATTGAGAGTTGGCCACCCGACGGTGCGTTCCAATTACTTATCGTCGTTTCATCCCTAATCTTTTCCTTTGTCTACCCCCTTTACACAGCTGGAAAACGATGTAATTGAGCCGTGAACCACCGCATATCATCAACAAAACTGCCGAGTGCCGGCTCTTAAATCAAATAGCCGAAACAGGAAAACGATACTTTGTCTTTACATTTCGACCCAAACAACAAACCTAATCAAGTTTTTTTTTTTTTTGTTCTAAAGAACAAGTCAATTTGACTGCCTGTCTAGGCTTACTCGTCCCTATACAATTAAGTCATGTTAAAAAATTAGACTGACCGATTTTTAGCGGCGGCAGCTCGATCTCTCTGTCTTCGATTTTTGAACCAGTTGCCGACTTGGGTTGGTGTCAGTCCCGTCGCCTGGGCCAATTCTCGTTTCTTGGTCGGATTCGGGTAAGGATCCTGCAGATACCACTCGCGCAATAAACTTCTGGTGCGCTCCTTGAAGCAGTGCGTTTTCTGCTCGCCGTCCCAAATGGTGCGAGGCAACGGGAACTTCTTGCGAACGCGGTACTTGTCGACGGGACCGAGGGGCCTGCCGCGCAACTTTTCTGCTTCCAGATAGTGCGCTTCCAGCCACATAGCCTGCAACTTGCCGTGCGAATCTTTGGTGAACCGATGAGACTCGACGATGTGGTAGAGTTCGCGATAGTTGCCCATATGGTAAGCGACCAAGGCCCGGGCACGCAAAACGGCTTCGGACTTGTTCAGTTCGCCAATGTTGGGATGGGCGACGGGCAGCGACCACAGAAACCGGCCAAGACGCTCAATGTCACCACTCTCTTCGAGTGTTTCGCAAACGGTTGCCACTTGACTGACGCTGAAGTTGAGCGTCGGAAGTGCCGGTGGTGGCGGAATGAGGCCTCCCGGACCTCCCGGGCCTCCACCTCCGGCTCCGGGGAAAAGTGGAGTCGGCATCAGTGGGAAAGTTGGCTGATCCGGCGGTGTTGCCGCTGAGCTCCTCGAACCGGCCGTTGTAGCTGTTGCTGACGAACCGGCCGCCAGAGCCATGACTCGTCGTTCACACTCGTCAAGACACTTTTGTGTTTCGTTCTGAATGCGAAAATTGCTAGCTGCCTGTCTTTAGCGTCAATCGGATACGGATACGGAGAGCCAAGTGGAAATTCGATGGCCGATCCACAGGATTTTCAGATTTTCAGTTCAGTCAAATGTGCAAATATGACGAGGAAGAATCGGCTGGAAATCGGTGATATTTTTCGGGATTATGTCGCGCGCGCGCAAAGACACATCACTCGTCTAGAGAGACACAAGCAGCACGGGAGACGGCACAGCGCAGCACTCACAGGTGTGGATGGAACGACCGTCGGGGTGTAAGTGAGACCGGGCGATCCTCCTTCTCGCTCCCTAGTTTTGATGGCCTGATGGGATGTAAAAGAGTCTAGAAGAAGAAGAAGGAGGATAAAAGAGTGAGAAAGGAGAGAGAGGATGAGGGGGTGTAGAGACACGGAGGACAGAGAGAAGCAGCTCCTCCCTCCCGTAGGAAAGCGATCTGAGTCGAAGAACCGGGGGCGGAGCTAGTTGGTATCATGACTATATCGATAGCTTAGAGAGACACGACGGAGTCAATGGCGGCCATTGTCCTACTCGGAGGCTTCTCATTGGCTCAGCCTGCATGGCATGGGGGAGGGATCTCTCCCTCCGTCTCTCTCTCCCTCTCTCTCTAGCCCTACTATGATGATGACAACGATCCGGAGGCTCCAGCCGCTAGGGCACTGGGCACTGGCACCCTCCCTCTCTATATCATAGACTTGACTACACACTATATACTATAGTGCGCCTTGGCTAGGCAGTAGGCAGGCAGCACACGGACGAAGCCAGGGGGTGGTGGGTGGCCAATGGTATCATTCCGATCCCGCCGGCTTGATACAGCCCTACACAGCAGCGCACCCTTTTCTCTTCTAGAAAGAAAAAAAAATCATAGAACCTAGCACATCTCTCTTTCTATATAACCACCTCTCTTTTTTTTCTCTCTCTCTACTCCCTACTTGTGCGCACTTTTTCTCTATGTACATCTTCCGGCTGTATCCTACCTTTTCACGACGACAGCGCACGCGCCATTTCCGTACCGTACAGTACCGTGAACTCCCTTCTCTGCGCTTTAAACTGACGCACATTCAACTCTTTCACATTCAACTGATACTATATATTAGTTGAACGAACGCTAGTATTACATCGAATTAGAAAATCCCATTTGGTATTTCTTTGAGTCATCGTGTGTGAGGAATGTGCACTGGATGAGAGACAGATCAACATTGCAGCAATGTCGCCCCCCCCCCTATTCTGTATCATTCTTTTGTCACCCAGTACGCATTCCGTATATAGCGAGATAGAAAGAGGGTGCGAACTGGTGCTCTGTTGCTGGACTTGAAGAAGGAGAATGGCAACAACAGACAAAATACAGCGTCGCTGTAATAATAGTGCCCACTTCTTCCAATCTATAGCAACCAGCAGATACTGTAAGGGGGTCTACTATCGGCTCGCGGTGGGGAACCGCGCGCAGCACCTCATCTTTTTTTTCTATTATAGAAATATACGGGACCCTTTTATTATTCACACATACGGACGTACAGGATATACGTAGGCATTGTGGCAGAGAGGAAGGAAAGGGACAAAAAAAAACTTGAATTCATCCTCTCATCTCGCTTTAATGCCTCCTTATCAATGGGGCGTGTGAATTGCTATATATGCCCGTGTCTACGTTATTATTGTTGTTATATCAGTACGTAGGCTACTGTGATTATTGCGAGATGAGCGCCGTGCGGAGGCTCCCATATAATGCGACGTCGCATCATCAATACCCTAGCAGTAGAAAAAGATGATCCTCGTAATGCTCTGGAAATAGAGGGACAACAGACAGTTGTAGTTTGTAGGGCCTGTCTGTTGCTATAGACGACGACAAGCTGTATAGGCCCTTGCCGATGAAGGGTGAGAGAACCGAACCGCTACCCCACGATGGCCGTCCGGGATGCTGAACAAATTAATCTATCGCTCTCCGCTACAGCCCTGCGGATATGTACTTGTCGATACTAAATGATGACGATAACAATAGAGCAGGCTGTACACGGGCAGCATCACAGTTGCCATTGACACAGTACAACACAAGAGGGGAGAGTTGCTGTTTGGGGACTTGGTCGATGGCGACGTGTTGTACAATAACGCTCCGGACGAGCTATCCATCCGCGGACAAACGATGGCCATTACCCTGTATATATATATATACCAATCGGTTGACGGTTCTCTAATATCTTTCTTACATCCTTATCGATAGAGAATTGAGAGCTGTGGAGCAAAGAGCGGTACCACTGGTCGCGCTATTTCCTCGACAAAATGGTCTCTTCACCAGCGGCCTGTCCAATTTCCTGTTCCCGCCGCCGCCTCGGCTGAATGCGCGCTTGTGTCCAATATTGACACAGCGCGCCTATCGAGCGAGACTGCGGCCGCCGGCCAACTAATAGCCCGGACGAATCACTTTGGCCCTCGAGACGCCTCCGACGCCACAGCAGCCGACGCCGCTAATGAGTTCCGTTTCCAGCGCGCAAGTTGACACATGTTCCTGTCCTGTCAATAGAATCCGGAGTGCGCCTTCTTCAACTCATAGGTAACCTGTTTCTTCATCATCATCATGATATTGGACTGACATGCCCTATATACGTACGTATATCTCTATGCATTTCATATTTATTCCCTTTCTCGGCGACGTCTTCTCTTCCTACGCTAATGGCTCCAGAAATACGACGTTTTACGTATTTCCCTTTATGAAACCAAAAATATTAATCTGTGCTGATTATGAATTTCTATTGACAATTCCCCACCAATCATAACTTTCAAATGAATAGAAATACGGTACTATCTAATAGTAGGCAATGCAGATAAAGTGGGAAAGTTTTGAGGGAATATTCTTCAACGTCTCTTTTGTTCGCAAAGTAAAAGAACGTTTCACACCGTAGAAAAGACAGATAAGGAATTTAAATTGTGCGGTTTCATAACATGATTGGGTAGATCTTTATTTTAGTTTCGAAACACGGAACAAACCAACTCAACACTTCAAAGTAACTCGAAGTGGAATAATTTTTAAGAACATTTTATCGGTGTAGTTCCAGGGTAAGCCTAAACTGGTTAATTAAAAAAAAAAATGTAGGCTATTACAATAATGTTGATCAACACACATAAGAATAAAAAAACACGCGTTTAAAAAGACTTTTATGTATTTTCATTTTGGCACAAAATCAACGGTTATACTAATTCACTGCCATCTATTTGAATCTTTGGATAGTTTTGCAACATTACTCACTAGGTGGAACCATCCTCCATTCAAGAAGAAAAGAAAAGAAAATAAACAAATATTTGTGCTGTGAAAATAATTGAGCGAAACACAAGTTTAGTCAACAGAATGTGATGTAAATCTCAAGCTACATTGAATATGAAAAGCCCAATTATGAGTGCTTCACGGCAGTGGCGATACAGGATTTGTTTTGGATTAATGATCCTTTATATGGCTACTTCCTGTATTGTGGCATGTGCTCTTTTGTGGAACATCACCATTAATCAGTACAAAGTTGTAGAAGATACAGGCGAAACCACAGAGAATCAACACCTAGTCCCAATGTGTGCCATCAACAAGGATTTGGATAAGGACCCCTACCTGAATTGCTCATTGCTTGATGGGCTGAGCTATGAAAAATTTATTGCTAATGGCTGGACAAAAATAGTCTACCGCGCAAAATTGGGCACCAAACAACCAATTGCAATCAAAACTGTCAATTTAAGGGGGAAAGATGTAACTGACTGTGCCAAAACTCAACCTGTACTTGTGTGCCATAATAAAGCAGTTGAGAAATTAGTCCGAGAGATTAGCCTGTTGAAACAGTTGAAGCATGAAACCATCATTCAGCTCAAGCACTACTGTTCCAAAACATACACCAAGACATTAGAAGATAGCTCTTGCATGAAGTATGCAGTAATTGCCACTGAAATTGGTGATCCTCTAACAAATCTTAAATTATTGCAAATGACATGGAATGAAAGGAGGCAAATTATTCAAGACCTTGCAAGCTTAATTCATTATGCTCAGCATAGCATTCTTGGTGTCTTGGGCTTGCCAGATCTGAGAAGACCACAATTTGTACTCATAAATGGCCGTATGAAGTTGGCAGATCTTGACGACATTACGATCGACGAACCAGTGTGTAAAACGGCCACCGATTGCTCAAGTATTTGTCCGAGTAATTTATAATATTGATTGCAACTTATTTTAATTAAAAGCCCATCTCCGATTTTCCAGATTTGAACGTTACAATTCAGTGTATTTCAAGCCGTTGTGACGGGTACAACTCAAAATTAAACATTCAAAAGTCCTTTAAAGAATTCGGACCATATATTTTCCTCATGGAAGGTGTGCCCAAAGAGAAGAGATTGAACCTGGATCAGCTGCGTCAGTTGTGGCAACGAAATAATGCAACTACCGAGCAGTTGTTGTCGGAAGCCATGTTATTGTAAAAATGTTCATTTTTTCCCTTTTCCAGGCTTCACTATTGATGTTCTATATAACAGAAAATGATTTAATCGCCAACTTTCTATCTATCCTTTTAAACATTTTCTTGCGTGTAAATAGACTTACGGTGCCAATTTTCCGCTAAGAACGACATACGGACTCTGGAGTTCTTTTTGTTTGTCTTGCAATTTTTTCAGCGTGTTCAAGGGTGTATCCGTTGATGACATTCGGTTCATCAACTACATTCATTAAAAACAAAGAATCCATTAGTGAAATGCCATATCTTATCAAAATAAATCAAACTTACCATTTTGTCTTCATCTTTTTTAGCCCTTTTTTCAGACTTGAGTTTACCAGATCCTTTACCATGAAATTTATGCGACAAGTGTCTAATGGAAACAATAAGCGTTCATGAATTTGAAACAGGCAACAAAAAAATGTAAGTATTGAGGAACCAACCGAAAAGCTTCCTTAGTTGTCATGGCCTTGCCGTTATCATCAATATACTCAAGCTTTGGCAAAGGCTTGTATCCATCTTTGTCTTTAAATTCAACAACTGGACCATCGAATCGATTCCTCCTGGAGTATTTGTCATCTTCCCTAAAATACGTTTGGAATGGATTAAATTAGACGCCTTAAATTTTATCACAACAAGAACCTACGCAGCTTTGTCCTCTATTGTGTAGCGTTGCGCTTGTAACTCTTGAGCGGCCTTCGAAACCACTATCCTTTTCTTTTCCTCCTTCTCCAAGTAACCTTTGAAAAAAGGAGTAACGCTGTCACTTCTTGTGTGGAAGATGTCGTATGTCACCTAGGTAGTGGAGGTTTTTTTTTTCTTTCTTTTTTTCTTTCTTTTTTTTTTCTTTCTTTTTTTCTTTCTTTTTTTTCTTTCTTTTTTTCTTTCTTTTTTTCTTTCTTTTTTTTCCTTTCTTTTTCTTTCTTTCTTTTCTTTTTTTTAGATCCTCCACTACCTAGGTGACATACGACATCTTTTTTTTTTCTTTTTAAAAACTTTTGCCTATTTCGGGAATTGAACTCCGATCTGTGAGTCGAGTATCTTGCCACTTGGCTACCAGACTACACCAGCATTTACATCGACCAACTAGTGGTTGGATTTTACTTTCCAACAGGTACATCGCCATTTACCTTTACTCATCGCAAGTTTCAGAGCAGCAGCCATGCCTGATCCAACGTCTGGTTCTTCATCCAGAATGACAGTTGCATTGTCTGTTGAGCATAAGAAAATTTGTAAGATAGAGGAGAAAAAGATGGGGCAACAACCAATTTTATATACATACCCTTTTCAGGATGATCAACGTCCATGCTTTCATCAGACCCCTCATTATCCCGCTCAAGTACATTCCATCCTCCACGCTCTTGAAGTCGTTCGGCCTCCCTTTTACGCTCTTCCTTTTCTTGATTTCTTCGGCGTTCCTCTGCTAACTGCCGCTCGAAATCCTATTGTCGAAATGAATAAGTATAGTTTAAAATTGGGGGAATGCATTTCTCACTTCAAGAAAATGTAAAAAGAAGAATGTACCATTAGTTCATCTTCGTCTTCATCACGATTTCCAGCCATGCCATAGGTAGGTATATCACCGAGGGTGCGACAGAACTCGGCTGTAGCGTTCAGCACAATGCTACTCTTTGATGGATCTTCCTCCATACCTTCACTTTCTTCCGTGGGTTCGCGCTTTATTGATCGTGCAATCGTATTAATGTCCCATTGAACAGCCTTCTTTTCTTTAAGCTTGCTCGCCTTTAAGAGTGCTTGGCGAATTTCTTTCTGTGACTCATCTACAGTTATTTTGAAGCCGCTCAAATCTTTGGTTGGAAAAGAGACTCATTACTTGGAATGAAATGTTAGAAAAAATAAATGGCAAAAATACCTTCAACGACCGGTTCTTCGTCCATCTTCTTCCTTCGAGACCGAGATCCCAAGTCTGACGAGACTGTTTCCTCTTGTGTTTCTTGGATGAGATCATCAGCCTTCAGAATACCATCTCCTTTGGTCCGAACTTTCTTGACTCGACGTTTAACCTTTTTGAATGAAACCATTTCTTGCGCAGTGTAATATTCGGAAGCAATTTGGAGAGGCCGCGATTCCAGTGATTCAATTTTCTTATGCTGCATTTTCAGTTTGTCTTTCATTAATTGTTGTGCCTTCAACTTTGCTTCTTCATCGCCTGCTTTACCTACCATTACAATTGATAATATTGTTGGACTGGAGTTGAAATAAATGATTTGATTTACCTAGAACGAAGCTGTCTCTTTTTTCTCCATCTATTTCAGTGTCATATTTAGCCAGAAGTGGTTTGGATTTTGGAATACCCAATTCATCAACTTCTTCTTCTTCAAAAGGCTGGTAACCAGGTCTCTGTTTCTTGATTTCATTGTTCTTTTTGTATCTTTCCACATCAACAAGGTTAACATTCACCAACACATCTCCTTCTTCTTGTAAAATATTTTGGTCTTTAAGAGTCAATACAACAACATTTCCTTCAGATATCATGTCCTGAAAATGAAAAAAAAAAACAACAATTTTTTAGTCAATCAACCAAATGATGAGAGGAATTTTAATGTGGTCAAGCTCACCCGATCATGTTCCACTTTCAATCCACGTAAATCTTTGCTGGTATAAGCTTTAGCTTTTTGTTTCATCATCTCAGTATTAACAATATCTCCTACTCCAAAAGCTTCATCCATTTCCTCCAACATTTTAGCTCTTTTCGCGGCTTCCTCTTTCTCTTTTTGCAACTTTCTTGACTTTTCAACCCAGTTTACAGCATCATCATCATCATCTGCGTCCCCGAGAGTACGAACTTTGGAAAGTTTTTGTTCGATTTGCCTTTTTTCGCGTCGTTCATCTAGCTTGCGTCTCAACTCTTCAGTAGCTTTTTTTTCACGCAAGTTTTCTACAAAATAACGATTTATTAGCAAGTATTAGTTGAACGCAGAGATGAAGGAGAGAGTGGCCAGTCTTTAAGAAACAAACATATCAGAAGAATCGATGGAGAATCGACGTCAAACGGTTGGTTCCTGGAATTTGACGTACCAATGAAAATCTACAGGGAAGAGTTTCTTTGGGCAACTCCATGCACATGCATTTTCAAAGACCATTTTTCACGATAAGGTGTGGCTAATCTCCCCTTCTTCACCGTGATAATGTTTAAAAATTAATTTACCAGCAGGGACATGGACATCTTTCTTTTCAGTACTTGTCTCTTGACTAGTACTTTCTCCTCCAGTATCCAAAGGTTTTAAACCCAGCTCAGCTCTAATTCTGTTGGTTTCTTCAATTGATATTGATGTATCATTTGTTGAATTTGCAACTGGTCTTTCTTCATTTCCTAAACTTTGAATGTTTCCTTTTCCTAAATATAACCAAATATTTATAACATGTTTGTAGCTACATTATTTTGAACATTTAAAATAGATTCATAGTCAACTGACATTTTTAAAATAAAGCAAAATTTATACTAAGAATAATTATAAAAGTATTAAACAAATTGTCACAAGCCATAGACCAACTGCAATACGAAAGACATTTTAACCTGCTGGAGTATCTTCAGCACGACCATGAATGCTGTGTTCTTCTCTAGTTTTTTTTATTTTCGATGATACGTGGCGATTCCTTTCACGAGATCTAGACCGCGATCTTGATGGGGAGCGATGTCTTCGCTTGCGGAAATCTTTTTCGGACATTGAATGATGCTCACGACTATCATCTTTTTCTTTGCGATCCATTAGGAATCTGGCGAGTGGCACTAAAATCAAATTCTCTGAAGATGAATGAAGAGGTAAAACCAGGAAACTAAGAGAGTAACTAATTGGTGAAGATTCAATTTGTTTTAGCGGTCGCCAAAGTGCCCCTGCAGCCTGCACTTCCAAATATTTGTGTGTGTAAGCAGACGCTAAACGTATACTAACGAATTACAGTGTTGTCAGATGTTAATTCCAAATTTCCTCCGTTTTGCCGGTCTTGTAACGGCTAACGGGGTCTTGGCCGTCTTGCGGCCTTCGTTTTTTTTTGGTGCCCATTTGGTGGATTTTCCATACTGAGTTCTCATTTGCGTTTAATATAAACTATCCCAATTGCCTGCTGAATTTTTTTATGACCGGCTTATATAGAAAATGGTAATTTTTAGTTATGTGAATGGCCAGTAGGAAACGGGAATCACCGATGTCATTTTTTATTCGGAGCCCTCACTTTGAATTTCAGCAAAACTGAAAACAACGTGAAATGTATATTCAGATGTTCAAGCACAAAGAAGAATTATTACTGTTAATAAAAATGCAGTACATTTCATCAACAAAAAATGTTATCAAACCCATGGCTCCCAACCCCAATACATCCGGCTTAAACATGCAGGGTCGGTAGACTGTTCTATTAAGCAATCAACCTGCAACAAATATTTGTGTTACATTCCAAAACGCGTTAAGTTAATTAAATAAAAATAGACCTGTTGTTTAGTAGATAGCCCTTCTGATGGCAAATTTGTTCGATGCTTCACGTCATTTTCCCTTTTTCTCTTGTTGTCGGGAGCTGCATCTGAGTCGGTCTTGCTTGCTGTTTTCCCTCGAACGGCAGCACATAATTGAACCAACATTTTCTTACCATCGTCCGATAAGAGTATGTTGTTCTTTTGTAAGTCCCGGCATGTGATTTCGGATGGATGAAATCCTTTCAACAGATTTTCTGTCCTCTGAACAATCTCCATTGACGCCCAACATATATTGATGGATTCGTTTGTAGACATGCGGTCTTTAGTCACATCGGAATGTTTAAGCCAGTCAAGGGTTGGCTCGGAAACAAAAGCTGATAATGATGCAATAATTGAATCCGACTCCGCTTTGGCAACACGAAGAGTATGATCCATACTTTCGCGTATTGGGCCATTTAGTCCAAGACCTGGTATCAAACACTGGAACTGAGTCGTCAATCGGCATGGTACGACTTCAGGCACTGCAAGTCGAAAGGTAGCAGTACCAAATGCCATGCCATAATCAATCCCAATGATGTCACCTACAGAAACTTTTTGCGTTAACTATGAATCAAGAAAAGTCCGATTGAAAACTGCACCATTTTTTGTAGAAACCAGGAAATTCGAGAGATGGCGATCCCCAACACCTAGTATCCAAAGAGCTGAACACAGAGTGCCATGTGAAGCAGACATACGATTTCGCAAATAGAAAAAGGCTTCTGGCGACTGGCTTAGTTTTTTTAAGGCAACTTTGAGACCGTAAGGATAAACACGATCAGAAATCTTGGAAAAATTAATCAACAAATTTTCTTCAGATGTGTTCATATAATATTTAATATCGTGGGCCGGGAAGGTTTTCTGAATGTAACTTTTAATACTAAAAGACAAGACATAAGATAAACGAGAACTGACGTTTATAAGTTATCTAAATCATTTTACCTGGACAATGACGAACGGTATTCGGAAGCTGTTTCTAAGAAGGCTTTTAAAGTGAGTGTATCGGTCATCCACTGAAAAATTCCACACGTTGTTGTCAACGGGATCACCTAATTTGATCAGCAAGGCAGTGTTACAATTCATTTGAATCATTGGAAGACAAATAAAATATTTAACAGAAAAACCGTAATAACAAAGCCAACCTGGAAGGTACGAATGCGCAGATTTCGTTTTCTGCTTTCAACATCTCGCTTCAAAGCTACATCAATCGTGTCCAACAGCTGAGTGATCCTCTCGTCTTGTCTCACATCTTCTCCGTGTTTGAGAAGTATCGGGTACTCTACCGCACCATCAACTAAAATAGTACACAAAATGCAAAAGCTCGATTATAAGAAACACAGATAAAACTAAAATCGAACAAACCTACGAACGTCAATCGCACTGGAAGCTGCTTCGAATGTAGATAATGAATATCATCTCTAAATGCTTCCACTTTGATAGTCTTCCCTCTTAAGGTTGGAAGCTCTAACTCATTAGTCACATTATCACCAAAACGATAATTCGCCAACCACGGCGAATAATCTCTTAGGCTCTTACGACCAGAAGAAGTCTTCTTTTTAAAAATGCCAAGCAAGCTGGTAAGCTCTTTCAATCGTCCTTGATCAAAGGCTTCCTGAAATTTAGTGGTAAAATCCAAACTAAACATGTAATGAACATGTCCGTGAGCTGACGTTGCCGTTGGTGGTGGCAAATTTAAATACTTGGACTGGAAGACTGAAAAATCTTTCGTACCAGTATCTGTCGGGAAAAATAAGAGGATTGAAAAATTTGATCATCACTTGAGATGCATGAGGCGGAAACTAACCCGAGTTTAAGAAGTCGTGGGCGGCTTTTTCTGGAGGATGAAGATAATCAGTGCTCTTTAAGAACATCTCCCATGTAGGATCTGGAGGAAGTTTTGATTCGAGGAAGCGAGTGGCATTCATATTAAGCATTTCAGGGCTAAAGCTGGATCGCGTGATACCGAAAGGTACTTTGACATGCGTCGGGTGTCGCTCTGCCATGTCGATAAGCAATTGAGCGATGACCTGAGACGAAGTAAAATGCGACACGAGTTGATTAACCCAAGGCAGAAACATGGTAAGAGGAACATGAGAGCGGAAATGTTCAAATGCAGTCGCAGCTGTGTCATTATTTTTCGCGGCTAAGATGACAAGCGGAAACAAAGCTTGGCCGTCAATAGATCCATAGCGCATAGAAGTAAGAACTGATCGCGTTAGCTCAGACGTGTAGTCCTCATCTGTTAACGAAAATATAAGAATCAAAATGGATAATTATTCAGATTGATGGAAACGCAAATTACTAGGGATGGCGGATTTCCACTCATAGCAGTACTTAGCAAGAAACAAATAGGCTTCTGCCAAATCGATTTCATTTCCTTGTTTCTCAGCCAGGCCTGCTTGGTGTCTCGCATGTTGCAATCCTGCCACTGCCATCTCCCTAGGTTGTACTCCCCATGACTTTACAAGCTTGTCCTGTTTTGCGATCAAATCCATTGGTTGCATATTGGTTATGACTTGAAATACTTGTGCACAAAGGGAGGCTTCTAATCTTTCACGATCTATTTTACCACGATCTAATGAAATTAAAAAATTTTTTGTGTAGGTATGGGAACAAGCATATTGAAATAAACCCCCAAAAACCTGTTGAGAAAATGGCAGAGTTGATCGTTTCCTTGGCGAGGATCAATCGATCAAGTTTATCAAGCGTATCGCTGGATATGGTTAATGATTCCATGGCAAAAATTTTGCTTCTAATAAGAAGGCGGAATGCTACCAGTGGTTCATGGATATCAAAAGACCCCATAGCTAACTTTCGAGCTAGCCCAACATTTTGCTGTTCCATGGCGATGGTAGCTAGTTGTAAACGAAGTGAATTCACCGACTCGAACGCTCCAGTTAGTTGTTTTTCGCCTGATTGTGCAAAGAAATTCCTCAGCGCCAAAACAAAATCCCAGATGACAAGGTTGTCTTCCGATTGAGGAAGACTAGCATTCCCAGTGATGTTGGAGTTTTCCATGAACGTTTGCATCTCAGTAATTATGCAGACGTATTGAAGAAGATTTTTTCGGCTTCGAAAGTTTAAAACTGACAGCTGATTATAGCGATTCAAGAAATCATCGGTGAATTTGGAAATGCAGACGGCTGCTCGGTCTTTGATCCCGTATTGTAAAGCCAATGCAGCCAAATCGGGTAGAAGCGCAGGATCGACAGAAGGCAAAGAAATACGATTTAGATCTTGAACTTCTCGGCTAGTTTTGGAATTTTGCAAAGAATTCCGAACGAGGGATCGAGTTTTCCATGGTTCTTTTTGGGGTTTAAGACGACCAATTTCATCCCACTTCCCGAGTTCTTCGAGGCATTTCAATCGATACTCGCTGCAAAAACTGATTTCGACTGTTGATGGAGTTTCGTCGCCCAAGACTTGGCTATGAAAAATCAATTTGTTTACTTTATTTGTAGAAAGTAAAAATATTTAAAAAATAATAGGTACCTGTAATACTGAAATGCTTTGCTCCAGTCACTCTTCATTTCACATTCAATTGCTTTTTTTGTTTGTGATTTGCAGTCAGTCAAATGGGCGACTATTGCTCTGACGCTATCAAAATCTTTTAAGTCTCCGTACATGTCGGCCACATGAAACCAGTTCCTAGTAGGGTGTTTCACTTCATGTTGTCTAGATTTTTTCCTCTGATCTGATAAAGCGGAAGATGATGAGCCAAACTGTACAAATAAAAAATTAAATTTACAAACTTAATTATATAATACCTTGCATGATGGGGCAAAATGACATATTAACGGGCAAATTGGACTCGAGAACCAAGATACCCAACGGCTGGAGATGACTAGCTTTAGCAATTTGGACCAACTTTTCAGTGTCGATGGCAGGTTCAACCTTGTTTATCCAAAAATATTCCATGACGGCAGCTAACAAGTTGGAGTTACGCGGATGAGCCCGTTCCACGATCAACTCGAGGGCGGTGTTCAACTTTGTTGCAAACTGTTCGTCATTCCCTTGTATTTCTTTTACTTGCTTCCGAATGGCGGTAAGAAGATGACAGAAGAGGATTTTGGCCATTGATGAATCTTTTAGCGCTACAGCTTGAAGTGGAGCTATTAGAGCAGATGGTGGAATCTGGATGTCGGGCAATTCGCCTTTTCGGTACTTGCGGTAAATCGTGGGTTGGCCAGAGGCTTCTTGCTAAAAAATAGGACCAGGTAATAGCGAAATATTTTATGATAAAACAAGATACATTATACTCATGCACTTACGCTTTTTAAACGGGGTTCATAGCTCAGTTTAGTGGGAGTCGAAGGTTCTTCACTAGTGAATTTTTTCCATGATTTTAGCGGACTTGATACAGCTAGTTTTGAAACATTTTGTGTCGTTTTCGATGGTGACGAGGGTGTCGACCTTTGAGACGTGGAAGGTACAGATGATTGAGTTTCTATCATAAGCCAGTTGGCCGGTGATTGCGTCACAGAACTCGTAGAAACATTTTGTGTTGCACGGATCCATCCATGCTGAAACAGATATAGAAAAACTTCATAATTCCGAAAAACACTTTAGTTCTTTGACACGGTTCATTACTTGAAACGTCCCGTGAGAATATCCTCTTCCGAACGAAGGTCGTTGGGAGAAAGAGGTCGACTGAGAACTAAACGAGGCCAAATCAAACACTTCGAATGGAATATCGTCTAGGGGTTGATCGAATATAGGATCAACATAGACATGACTTTGGGTGGAGCGCTCCAAAAGAAAGTGAGAACAATACGAAAGAAAAAATTCTTCCGACCCCGGCGTATAGAAGTCTGTCAAATACGCTAGGAGACGGTCCGTTGTAGAACTAGGAAGTTTTTCTGCTAGGAAATTTTGCATCTTGACAGCGAGTTCTTGATCTTGATCAGTGCAGCCACGTAAAACGGCTTGGGCGATTTCAGGGTCGATGGGGTCAATTAGATCGAGAGCTTTTTTGAACACTTCATACAAACGTGAGCGACACGCGACGTTTTGATGGCGCGACAAACGGACGAGCGTAGGCCACAACGGCTTCCAGTCGCTTATTTCAACACGAGGAATGAGATTTAACACCAGCGAGAGGGTAGGGCAAAGTTCGCCAGGATTAGATCCCTTTAAGATGGTTTCGATTGTTTCAAAGCCGATTTCTTTCCACGGATCCTCCATGTACTGCCACGAAATGGCCAAAATTTCTAAACATCGCGTCTAATGAAAAATTTGAATTCATGAAAGATAATACACACATTATAAATGTTGCCACGGATTCGTTCAAATTACTTTCAGTGTTCCATAAACAGTCCCGAGCAGTGATAAGTTGATATTTGCGAATTTTACGAGTACAGTGGGCTGTCGTCTTGAAACTTCAAATAAAAGATCCACAAAAACGTCAACTTTTTTCTTTTGGTACCATTTTTGGAGCGCCCCACAAACCCGTTTTTCAAAGTCCAAGTCTGCCTCTCGTAAAAGCAGAGAACCACAAAGGCTGGCACAAAGGCGTGTCACTTTACGTTTATCTTCTATAGCCAGTAAGTCGACTAGAAGTTGCTTAAAACGAACCCGGAATTCTTGATTCGTTGGCAAAAAGCCGTGAAGAATAATGGCATCCCAAATTTGCAAGCCAAGAATTTGCGTTTCACTTTTAATTGTAGTAAGCATTTCTTCTATGATTTCGTAAGGGATTCCCAAAGGGATTTTTTTCCAGACGATCAAAACGGCTTTCAGCATATCCTGCATTGGAAAGGTAATGTTGGAAATAAACTCTTTTTGTAGCTACTACAAAAAACTGATTGTACCATATTATCTTTTAATATTTCGGAATCTGGATGATCCACATTTTGCACGATGAACTTGAAAATTCTAGAAGCCAGGTTAACAAATTCAATGTCATCAACTGGAGGCGGATTGTGTATAGACCATTCGAGCATTGCGTTAAGGCCTTCCCGGAAAAGAGTATTAAGAGGTTCGCCACCGATCTTGCGGAGAAAAGCTAGCAGTAGTGCTTTGTACCTTTCACGCAAAAAAAAAAAAAAAAATTAATGAAGAAGGGAAACCAGCAACCATTTAGCTCTAGCGTAGTTGATTACTCACCAAGATTTTGCAAAAGGTTGGAAAGCAGTTTTCAAATTAATGATTAATCGGACGATGAAAAGTACAACGTTTTGATGAACGCTACTACTAAGTAGAATTGCACGCAAAGATATCATCCATTTCGGTTCAATCAGTTCTGACTTTGGCAAGGTGTACTTTTTATAAAGTTCTTCTAGAAAATTCGTCAACAGACCCATGCAAGGATGTTTATTAATAACATCCAGTGTCAAATTAACGGAGGACGGTGCGCTTTCCTAGATTCAACAGAACACCGAATAACATGTCTAATTAAAAAGAAATAGATTTTACTTTAAAAATAAAAACCTTACTTCCTGCGTTGTCGGTGAATTTGGGAAGTCCCGAGATTCGAAACTACCGGCACTTGGCAATATTGATCCTTGATTAAAATCAAACTGGTAGACATCTTCTTTGAGACTCGACTCGAACAAAAATTGGGATGAAATGTAACCTAAAATATTTAAATTCAGACTATTTGAAAATAAGGTATTTGGCTTCGCATTTGACAACCTTTAATCGGTCGATCCTCTGGTGAAATAGTAGGAATGTAAACGGCAAAAATTTTGCGCTTAAATTCGGTTTCAACAGAGAGGTTATATTGTTTAGTTGTGCCCACAACGGCATTCCAGATTTCGGGAGTCATCGGTTTAAAGATCAATGCATCAACGGCATCCTCGTTCATCGAGCTTGCAGTAGCGACTGACTGCAACAGTCTGAATGCATGACTTTCCATATTTTGATAGATATCCAGTTCCCTCTCATTTAACGGAACCTTTATCTGGCGAATTTTCATAGCAAAACGTCCAACAAATCTAAGAAAATCCTTTCCGTCTACTGACGGTTGAATATTCTTTAAGGCACAGAAGCTTGCGTTTAAGCTACTAGTGAGTAACTTTGAATCCACACGGAGGATAGCGACTGAAAGAAAAGCACAACCAATTGTTTTTTGGGTTAAACAATCAACGCCAGAACGCGAATCATCCCCTATTTGGATGAGATCTGCTAGCAGTTGGTTAAGATGACGTTCAACGATCGAAGAAGGGGCAAATTTCAGCAACGGCACGTAGAGAAATTCAATCCCTTCGATCCTGGTCCCCGGGCTAATTGTTCGAGTTGTAGCGTTTTGATGCAGTTTGTTCAAAGCACGACCAAGTGAAAGTTCAGAGTCCTGTTCAGTCCAATCTTCATTTTTAATTGACTCGACGAATGAAGAAAGGCTGGGATGATGAGGTTCCAACGCAAACACATCGATGAGGAAAAGAAAAACTACTGGGACGCGTACATTCAAGATCATTCGGTTCAATATGGAAAAGTAGACGGTTTTTTCGGAATCCAATTCGAATGCAGTAATCTTGCTAGGGAAATTATTTGTAAAGAACTGCTGCAGCGATGTAGTCAGATTCGTCTCGTCAGACTCGGAACATTCGACAACAAAGATGTTTAAGAGCTGGGCCAGTTCACTAGCAAAAGTTATGTTCGTAGTAGGATGATTCCACGAGTTAATAATCCACCGCTTGACGGAACTGCTGCGTCCTACAAGATCTAAGTCGATTTTCGCAAGGCAGTCGATAACCAAACGAAGATGAATTCTTTGGTTGTAACTCTCGGCGTGTGTCTCTAAGGTATTCCAGGAGTCCAACACATTCCGAACTATCCATTTTCTTTTATTTGTAAGATCTTGTGAGAATCTTTGGGCAACTTGAAGAAGTTCAAGGAGTAAAATCCACTGCTGCGAATCTCCGTTGCCCATTTGAGGAAGAAAGGGTTCAATGTTTGTTAGACGATGGAGGACGAGGAGAAAAACCGATTGCCCAAGTTTTGAGCGTAGGCACTGTCCATGAGTGACGTTTTGATTGGTTGAGTCTGGGATATTTGCTGGATTTGTAAGCTCAGCAACAAGAATTTCCATTTTCAGTCCTAATAACACGGCCAACTCTATCAACATGTTGCACGCTTTAAAACGTGCCGGCGAATCTGTTTTCGTGGGTTTCATAATGTTATCGACGGCCAACTTTAACAAAGTAGTCGGGGGTTTGCAGTAGCTAACGTTGGTTCCCATGCAACCAGTAGTGGCGATGAAGACCAGTCCATGAAGAATATCCAAACTATGGGCTTTTGTCCAATCCAGATCGTCCAGTTGAAATTCCATAGAAGTTAAAACTAAACGCATTACTTCTTCTTGGTGCGCCAGCAAGGGCAAAATAGCTCCAACACAGGCATAGAAGTGTTGCCGTGCTGCTGTTGCGAAGACGGAGAAACCTAGTTTTGCCGGAAGGAGCGCAGCGCGGACTAGAATGTCAATTCGGACAAACAAGCTGCCCCGCGATTTTGGTATATACTGAAGTAGGAATTCCAACCACGCCAACATGCTTTCAGTAGTGGAAATCGAGAATTCAGAAACGGACAATGTGTCTTTCATTTTGTCGTTGACGCAGTTAGTGAAGGCTTCAAACTGATTAACAAAGCTGACATCAGCATCACATACGTTGGTTTCAATTACGTCGTGACGAAGTAGCCATCGGTAGACGTCTAGACGAGCTGAAAAAGGAAATTTATCTTCAAGAAATGTTTCAAGTGGAAATTTTGAAAGGAATTCCGTTGTCACGTCGGTTATTGACTGAGGATGAGCCAGAGCAATAAACATTTCAGCGCAGACGTGACGACAATGTTTCTGAGACCCAAAGGCATGTCGTAACAAAAATTCAAGTAGTTCAGGTATCGTCCCTTGCACCAGAAAAGGTGCTACTCGTCGCCGCGTATCCAAAACAGTAAACAAATTCTGTTTGAGTAAAACCGTTCGAGATAAATGGTATAACGCCTGTTTGATCTCATGAACGGTTCCGAGAGAAATTGCGTCCTGTTCTGCGAGTGACAGGCAGACGACAAAGTGGGCCAGAAGATCCATCGTAAAAACGGACGTAAGGGGATCAGACTGACGAATAATGCGATGAAGCTTATTAAGCACGCTTGCTGCGCCAAGCCGATGCAGTGGTGATGGGTGTGTGGCCGAAGCGCGAAGTTTCTGGAAAAGAAAATCTGGTAAGGCAGGATCTTCCCATAGCTTCGCATCACTGTTTGTCTGCTTAATATTCCATTTAAGTAATTCTGACAAGCAATCGCCGGCAAGATCGCGGACAAGGGACGTATCAGCTCCGCTGCAGGCCGATTCCATCACTTGCTCCAACAAAAGAGACGTTTCCGCCCCCAAAATGGTTCGCCGACCAGCGGACTCTTTCAGTTGAAACGCCGGACGTGCGAACCAACGCACCAACTAGAAAGATGACAATTTTTCACGTAAAATTACATTTCGATCAATTAAGACTAGTTTTTAAAACCTGGAACAGGAGGTCGTTGAAAAGTTTACGGATAACTTCATCTGTATCCACGGCCAAGCTCAAAATAGTTGGTATTATCTTAGAATACAATGGTGTAAGTGGGTAGCGGAGTCTAAGGTCTTCCGTGCGGCGTGAGTTGATTCCCGTCAAGAAGACAACTGAGGCGTGAAAAAATTCACATGCTGCCATTCGAAGTTTTATATCGCCTTATTTTTGGAATTGGAAACGTCAGCAATCACGATGAAAACGAATTTCAAAAAGCAGTATTTGTAAATCACTCTTACTCGTCTGCTGCACTAGAAGAATAATACGTGGAAGAAATGCATCTAGTTCAATTATGGGCTTCATATCAGATAAGGGAAGCCCGAATTCCAGATGACCACTAATTTGCCATCCAGTAGCTGACCGGATAACATCTTCATCTTCTTTTAAAGACACCAAGCGGCTACACTTAGGGCCCATACGGCCTAACAAACTCAAGACTCTACGTTGTATTTTGTTCCAATCAGCATGTTCCTAAAGAAAAATCTAAATGTAGCACGACAAAAACAGTATTGATATGAACTTACTCTTGGAATTGATGACGTTTTCGCCCGTGCAAATCGTTTGGCGCTTATGAAGGGGACCTCTCTCGCCAATTGTTCCACAGTATTCAAATAAGGTTCCAAGTAAGGAAGTACATCTTCCAATATGGAATCAAAAGAAGAAAAGGGCAATGTGGTCTGCCAATGTTCCAATGCGCTCAAAGGCCACTCAGCCATGGGTGGATACGTCAGACCGATTTTGAGAGCTGAAGTCAAGGCACCACTCATCGAACCTCTGACAGAGGTAACCAGCCAAGCAGGACTCGACAGAATAGCCTTTTTGATATAATAAACAAAAATTTTAATTAATTGTGGAACAGCCAAATCATGTGAAACCAACTAACCTGTACGGCAGAGACAAGAACATCGTCTGAAAACTGTGCTATAAGATGAATAAGACTTGATATGTAAATCTGATAGGCTGGATGATGCACAGTAGGTAGATCTTCTCCAATTATGTGCAGCACCGTCGCAACCAAACGATACAGTCCAGGTACAAAAGGAAATTTCGCAGATATTTCGACGATTTCTACTCCAACTGGCACAAGCTTTTGAAATACAAATTAGTCAACTGGGTATGGGGACATTCTGCATTACTAGTCTACCAAATCTTGAAGACGTTCCTTCGGTTCTATCGATTTCAAGAGAACTTCGAGTAAATCGACTAGATTGTTGAACAGCTGCCAGTCAACCGGATTTTGTGGACCACATGTTTCATCTAAGATATAAACATTTATATTTTTAAATAATTAGCGAGAGATGGTTACCTTAAGAACTTTGTTTCAGAACCTTTCATTATTTCAACTTCTGTAGAATCTTCCGTCTCGTTTATGGAAAAATTGAGTCGACCGATTATACTTGAGATTGACGAAACCAACTGCACATCTAGTACTTCTGATATATAGATCCGATCGGCCAGATTGATGGGAAGATCCGTTTCGCGTGAGAAATTCACAAAAGTTACCCAAAGAGAGATATATTTTTGTAAATTCCCAGGATCAAGGTCTGGCCTAGAAGACCGAATCAAACTTTGCATGACTGCAATTTAGAGAAACAATAATTATTAGAATAACAAGAACTTTTGCTTCAAAGTTTGATCTATTCTATGAGTTATTACCAATATCTCCTAAGAAATCTGAAAAACTGAATGGATTGTGAACAGCAACCTGAACACCTGCTAAAAACACGACGACCGATCGGCCACATTGCATCTCGTCAGCTGCAAACGAGTTGATATATATATTTTTCCTGAACGTCAATGGAATAACATGTAGACTTAATTACCTATGTCCAAATACCGTGAGAATAGATGAACACACATTTTCTGTAGTTGCTGTGTTTGCTCAATTCCAAGTGGGACGGCATGACGCATAAGAACAAGACCAAGCGATTCGAGGCAAACTGGCAAGAGGTTCACTATCTTCATCAAAGTATCACCCGCATCACCTCTATAAGAAAAACAATTTTTCCAGTAACGTAGTTTGTATGGGTATAGTTATGATATAATACTGTATGCAAATGAAAGCTGTCTTCTTCAGAAGGTATTCAAAAATGTACGACACATTCGCACCCGTGACGGAAAAACTACACTGGCCCAAGGCCTTTACACCGACACTTTTGAGCTGGAGAGACGATTGGTCGCATTCTAAAATTTCGCGAATTGCCCTCACGAAGAACTGATGTGCGAAGAAATTATAGTTAAGACAAAAAACTGTATGAACAGGTACAATAATGGAATCAATGCGTATGAAAAAAAAATCACCTCGAGGATTGCCGATTTTCGGTCTAGATCCACTTCATTCTTTAAACACTGGACGCTCTCTTCGATAAATTTTCCAAGCGCCTTTATACCGCTCTCTTGAACCTCTTTCGTGGACAAGGTACAAGATTTCAGTGCGTCGAACCAGGTCTTGAACTGTCCAAGAAGCCATTTATTGAAAAGTGAGGCGTGTTCCGCTAATAGATCTAACGCAGCTATTTTTACAAAAAGTATGAATGAAATCGAAATCTCTCATCATAATTCAATCAATACCTCGTTGAGTTTTCAGTGCGCTACGTGGTTTGAAAGTCAGACCTCTTAAAATTAACATCAGCAAATAGTCATGAATTTGTTTCATGACTTTTGGGTTAATGATGGTATGAAAAGAGTATAGAAAACCAGCCAAGGCTTCAATACATCCACTAACAAATTTGTTATCACGGTCTACATTTACTCTAGCCTAAGTCAAACTTTTGGTTCAATATTTAGGATTAATATACTTTTAAAATAAGTCATTTACCTGCTTATCAAGTTCATACATTATCTGATTGATTAACCGACTAGCGCTTTCTTCAAGTACATTAGGGAAGTACTGTGCCAATTTGCCTAGTAGTATAAGAAACCTGTTTCTTGCTATATTTAAGAAATTACAAGCATAATAAGTTTGAGGCTAAAATTGCATGGTATGATGGACAGATATATATATATAAACTAAAACTATACTTGTGTTTGATGATTCAGTTTTAGCCAAAACTTCAAACAGCTGCTTAGAAAGTGTGGGTAGTTCCAGTTGAGCTACCATTTCATCTGATGATGATTGTGCAAGAACAACTACTTGACAGAGAACTGAATAAGCAACCTGCCGTACTTTGACATCTGTTGAATTTGTATACAAGACAGCTGAATTCTATTTAAAAAAATTGAGAAATGTAAACAGATTTTTAAATGCTTGAACCATGTGTGTTACTTTGATTGCCACTAAATAGTTGCTCATATTTTCTCCAAATTTGACCATTAATTGTTCCAGAATTTCCAATGTATTATAAACTGTAAAATTGTAGTTGACATCCTTTACGGGGATTGCTGCATACTTGGACAAGAGCGAAGTTAATCCGTAGTTTTTTTCCATTAGCATGAGAACGATTGAGTCTATAAAAGATGTAAAATGATGAAAAATACTATTTCTGAACGGAGACAATCTATATACTATTCTGTGATTTGTCGACGATATTTTTTATATCTTCGGTAATCTCTTTAGCTCTTTGAAGTCTCTCATTTCCACTGACGTAAACAGACGGCGTATAGTTTTTGAGCTCAATAATATAACCTTCCAATTCGTGATCCATTTTTTATTTTCAACAAACGTTTTACCTCTCTCAAGTGACCGAGGCCAAAAACACATTTTGAAATCAAGAAATTAAAAAAAAGCTTGATTTCGGCTGCTACGGAAGACCAATGTTGCCGATCCAATCATGGTTTTGAATTTATTCCGTTTTGTTGGCTAATATCGAGACGTGTATTGAAACTATCAACATCGATTATCTTTGAGAAAGTTAGAATAGTTTATATCTCTGGAACACAAATATTGGAGATTTGCACCAGTTTGCATCACCAAGAAGCGTCTACCCAGGTCCGCCAGGTCTAACAAGCATCTGGATAGATTTTCGGAAAATTGGCATCAGCCACCGCCATCAGCCATATCGTGTGTGCTTAACGTGTCTTTTCTGTGTGTGGAAGTGTACTTTTCCCACATCATGGCTCGACGAAAAGAAAGTGATAGAGCTCAGCAAAATAATGAAGACTCGGATTCTAATCCTAATGATGAATTGGAAGAAGAACCCAACTTTGATGACCCGGAAGGATATGAAGACGATATTTCCGAACAAGGTAGGATGCCGTAGAGACCCTTGTACAGCCATATGGCTGCCCTGACATGCCGGTATTGAATCTTATAACTGTCAATGCAGATCTTATGGGTGACCTCATCAGACAGCGACCAAAAGAAACCGACGGAGTTGAATCGATTGTTGTCATTGATGGTGTACCCCAAGTTGGCACAGAGAGAATAGAAAAACTTCAAAACGTCCTGAGAAAGCTCTTCCAGAAGTTTGGCAAGATAACTAATGAGTACTATCCCCTGAATGCTGATGGGTCCACTAAGGGGTAAAAGTATTAGTTTACATAGTTGTTATTTACATAAAAACTAATAGTATACTGTCTTTTTTAGTCATGTTTTCATTGAATACTCGAATGCCAATGAGGCATTGGAAGTTCTTAAAGGAACTAATGGCTACAAGTTTGATAAGAATCACACCTTCACAGTGAACTTGCTGACTGACTTTGAAAAGTATAATGAAATTCTTGATAAGTGGGAAAATCCTACTCCACAGCCATTTAAGGAGCAAGGATGCCTCCAATACTACCTCCTTGACCCAGATGCGTGTGACCAATTCTCCATTGTATATGAACAAGGAGACAAAGTTGCTGTGAACTTGAACACCCAACCTGAACCCACTCTACTAGAAGAAAGACCTGTGAGTATTTGTATTTTGTAATTCATTTAATAATCATTTTCTCTCCTAACTATTTGTTTTCCTCTTGCAGAGATGGACTGAGACTTTAGTTCGGTGGTCACCACTTGGCACCTACCTAGCTACTTTCCATGCAAAGGGTATTGCCCTTTGGGGTGGAGAGAAATTTCAGCAAATTGTTCGTTTCAGCCACCCGGGAGTGCAATTTATCGACTTTTCGCCATGTGAAAAGTATTTGGTATCTTTTAGCCCCTTAGCCGATTCGAGGGCAACCGATGAACCACAAGCTATTATAATTTGGGATGTCTTGAGTGGACTTAAGCGTCGAGCTTTCAATGCCGATAAATCTCAAGCCTTGCCTATTTTCAAATGGGCACATGATGACAAGTATTTCGCCAGAATGGGAGTTGATATGCTCTCTGTCTACGAAACGCCATCTTTCGGTCTCTTGGACAAGAAATCGATCAAAGTAACATACATGACTCAAATGTTTTGCAATTGTGAGCGTAATTGAAGTCATTGTTTTATTTTGTCATGTGATTAGGTTCAAGGTATCCGTGACTTTGCTTGGAGTCCAACCGATAACACAATTGCATACTGGGTTGGCGAAGAGAAGGATACTCCTGCTCGCGTCACTCTTCTTGAACTACCCAGTCGCAATGAAGTAAGGGTCAAGAATTTGTTTAGCGTGGCCGACTGCAAAATGTATTGGCAAAAGTCGGGCGATTATTTGTGCGTCAAGGTTGACCGCTATGCCAAAATCCGTAAAGACAAGTCAGATATTAAATATAGGTAAGTGAGGCGTTGATTAATTACTTTGAAATCGCTTCTAACAAACTATTTTATCCCAGTGGTATCTACTACAATTTGGAGGTTTTCCACATGAGAGAAAAACAAATTCCTGTAGACTCGGTCGAAATTAAGGAAACTATTCAAGCTTTTGCATGGGAGCCAGTAGGTACCAAGTTTGCCGTCATCCATGGCGAACCCCCCAGCACCTCTGTCTCTTTTTACGAAGTCAAAACAGGCCAGACACCTACTCTGGTTAAAAAGTACGAGCGGAAACCATGCAACCAGTTGTATTGGGCCCCTTCAGGTAAAAAGGTGTTGTTCAGTGTACAGTATCCCAAACTATAACGTTTTATCAATCAGGTCAATTCATTGTTTTGGCTGGTCTACGAGCTATGTCTGGTACCCTGGAATTCGTCGACACGCATGATTTTACCGTCATGAATACGGGCGAACACTTCATGGCTACTGATGTAGAATGGGATCCTACTGGTCGGTACGTCGCAACTGCCGTTTCTTGGTGGGGCCATAAGGTAAGCATGTCATCTTTCATTTATTTTCCGTATTCTTAACTTTTTTATTCTCTCAGGTCGATAATGCTTACTGGCTGTGGTCGTTCCAAGGGCGCATCCTTAAGCGAGTTGCGCTAGACAAATTTTGTCAGTTGCAATGGAGGCCTCGACCGCCTTCTCTACTCTCGGCCCAACAAATTAAGGACATCAAGAAATCTCTGAAGAAATTTAGTGCTCAATTTGAAGTCAAAGATCGACTAAAAATGACCAAGGCTTCCAAAGTGAGTTTAGACAAATTAATATATTTATCCGAAGGAAACTAACACTTACTTTTTGTGTCTGTGTCCTAGGAATTGGTAGAAAAACGGCGCAAGTTAATGCAAGAGTACGAGGATCTGCGTAAACAAAAACAAGACGAGTATGCTGCGCAACGTCGCCGTCGTATCGAACTGCGAAACAGTATGTCTAGCAAAAATTTGCTCGTACTTTGTATTTTTGTAACGCCCTCTCTTTCATCATATAGATGTCGATACGGATGAAACTGAGGGACGCGGAGGAGAACTGGAAGAGGAGACAGTAGAGTTTTTCATTAAAGAAGAGACGACCTTTATTGACGAGTAGTCGCCAAGACTGATCACGTTTCCCAAATACCTCGGCACTTGCTCCTCTTCAGTGAAAGGCAGCAGGTTTTGAGGTTCTGTCGGCTAATAAGATCTAGCTAGAAACATCCAAGAACAGAAATGAATATAATTTTGTGTGTCAACTATTGGTTATGGCTATTTGTGTCCCTCTTTGGTTGGAATTATCACGTTCCCTTTAGATTATCAAAAATAAATTTTGATCATCTCGCTGTAACAATATTGCGGCGAGAATTAAATATCAAATCATTGATATTTCACTTTTTCTCCGCTGTTTGGTTAAATGTTAGGCATTTTATAAAATGCTAAGATAAGATTATGGTGGTTGTTTAGGGAGAGTAAAAGTATATGCAGCATAGAGTGCCTTACGTATGTAGTTAGCTAGATCGTAAGTCGTGACTGAATTTTCTCAAATTCAGAATGCTTGCTTTGCTTCGCTCAAACCCGCTCGTATCGCGCTCAATGAGGCCGTGCCCGCGACCCGCCCGTCGCTATTTCCAATATTGCGCAGTGGCAACACTGGACGTAAACGAAAACGTCACCGAAAAGTGGGGGAACGGAAGTCACTGAGGTCTGGATCTCGGGAAGTCGGGAAATAGACAGTTACCAACTTACCATTTGCAAGTTTGTTTGACATGGTGATACAGTGGTAAACTGCCTTTTTTTGTATGTTCCCTCTTCATCGGGAAACTTGATCTTTCACAAATTTCTATTTTTAAAGTCCATTTGTAAAATGGTAAGCTAATAATTTGTTTTCGGCGTGTGAATCTGTCGTTTCAACCATACTTTTTTTCGTTTTGGCAGATGCAATTTATGCTTTTGTTCAGTCGCCAAGGAAAGCTTCGTCTTCAAAAATGGTACTCAGCCCAGCCAGACAAAGCAAAGAAAAAGATTACTAGAGATCTTGTTGCAACCATTTTGACACGAAAACCCAAAATGTGCAGCTTTCTGGAATGGAGAGAGTTGAAAATTGTCTACAAACGGTAAGGTTTTCTTGCCTTAGACTGCAATGTGTAACACTCTGAAATGTAACAGAAGGGGTTTTTTCCACAGACATAATTTGAGTTCCACATTCATCACATTCATGGGAATTAGTCATTTGTATGTGGGTTAGCAATTAGCATTTAGGAGAAATTTATACAGGTTGTCTTATAGATCCTAATTCATCCATTTATTAAATTATTTTTTGTTTTACTTGTAGGTATGCTAGTCTATACTTTTGCTGTGCCATTGAGCAGTCAGACAATGAATTACTTACTCTAGAAATCATCCATCGATATGTTGAACTACTAGATAAATATTTTGGAAGTGTAAGTCAAATTGATTTATGATATGTCTTAGGTAACACATGCACATATGATTTATATGAATGGTTTTTCATCAGGTTTGTGAACTGGACATTATTTTCAATTTTGAAAAAGCCTATTTCATGTTGGATGAGCTGATGCTTGGTGGTGAAGTGCAGGAGACCTCAAAAAAGAACGTTTTAAAAGCGATTGCGGCTCAGGACCTACTGCAGGAGGTTAGTAACGACGCGAAACCTGTCGCTTTATAACAGGCCCTTCGATCTCGAAAACGAAACCAAAATATTTGTTCCAAAGTAATTTTTAATGAATCTCAGTGCCCAATCTCAGTTGAAGTAAGTGAGCTTAAGACTGATTGTAGTCATATTATTAGTCAAGTAGTGTAACAATAACATAGTCATATGATTAGGATTGTTTCTTGAATACCTGCATTTTTTTTTTCATTGTACTTATAATGTGATTTGTGTGTTCCAAAGGACGAGGCAGTGGAGGGCGCACTCAGAGAAATTGGTCTGATATAGATGAACAAAAAGTCTTGTGCCTAGAGAGAGCCCTTGTCGATAACACACAATTTTACATTGAAAGAAATGGAAGAATCCTCGTTATTTTTAATGATAAAAATAATTATTAACATGTTTATTGTGTACACATACCACTATGTAGGAGTGTGAAAACCAATACACGTCACACTGTTTCTGTTAAACAATGAACGAAAATTTGAGTTGCTTGCCTTTGTCTATTTTTTTCTTAGGAAGAGACGCCACAAGGATTTTTCGAAGACCACGGACTCGGATAAAATACGTGTGTATACGTGCTGTGCGATCACGCAATTCCAAAAAAAGCTTGCAGCTAACCATGTCATCAGCGTTCATCTCCACTTCATTATTCAGATTGAAGCTCATCTTTCAGAACTCCCGTTCGTATGTTTGTCTTGTAAAATCTTGTCGTCCTAACCTGTTTTGAACAAGCTAATATTTTGCGCTAAAATTTCCAGAGCGAATCAGAGCTATTAAACATTCCATTGTGTTCGTTTATGTTATTTACCTGTTTCTTTGCTCTAGCTTACTACTCAATACACTAGAATCCCAAGCAGTAATTAAAGACTTAAATAATTCGAATATTAAACTTTTTAAACATTTTATGAAGCTGTACATCATGCTTAAAACAACATTTCTGGGAAAGACAACAATGAATCATGTTCGGGAGTAATATTCCACATAATCAGCATAAGGATTCTTCGGTAGCGCTCTTTGTTTCATTGGTGGTGGAGGTGTAGCAACATAATAATCGTTCTCAACGGGGGAAAGGCTGGAAGCAGCTGGTATAATTTTCTCGGAAGACTCAAGGTTTGAGTGCTTGCAGTGATGTGGAGAAGAGCCCCCATGCCCTTTAACCGCGCCGTTGTTGCAGACAGCCGCTCCCGAACTCGAGGTAAATAGTAAGCCTTGGGCGATTAATATGATCACCATAAAAAAGGCCTTAAAATTCCAAAAAATTTGTTGACAACCTATAAAAATTAATACAAATAGACATTGGGTTCAAATAAAACATCAAGATTTCAATGCGCATGACACTGGCCCTATCGTAGCTACGTTTTACGACGGTACATTTACTTAGACGTGATTCGAGTAATTTGGAACCCACTCACTAACGGTCATACGCACCTCAAAGTGATTTTAAAATGGCAAGCCCGTTTGAAAAGCATTCAAAGTTCTAGAACTGATTAAATCAACAGATAGGGGATAGACTGCACTTACCCATATCCATGTAGATTTTGTAGAATTTGTACTTTTTTTTGGAAACGTGCTGTCTTGTCGTCGAATCAACCCAAAATCACGAATGAAGCTGGAGTGTTCAGAATTTACACTTCACAGCCACGCGGCATCCAAAAATATACAGACCACTGCCGAGCTCTTTGATGACTAACTCTACACCATGCTCTACACCTGGACCTGGTGCGCTTAGATGATGTCCGCGGGCTTTGAAAGGGAGGGGATGGAAAAAACATGCCTGCATTGCCGCTGTCATTTCGCCAACCATCGCACCACTTTTACTGAATAGATTTACCAGACGAGGTCACAACGCTCATGCCGAATCACGATTCGTCACTGTCAGTCATGGTTTTAGATTTAGCTTCCACTACTACAAAAATCTGCGGAAAATTTTCTATTCCAATTTAGTTTTGATTCGTCGGTGCATGTTGAATAATAATTATACACGTGATCGTTCATACATTCAATGTATCGGGATCTCAAAAGAAAAAGAGACAAATTCTTGAAAAATCTAAAAAATAAATGTTATTTTTTCTGGAAGCACTATTTATTTTGGATCTTTCAAGCAGCATTTATAAATATATGAAATCCATACTTAGATTTTAAATAAATTCTAATCATCCCACAATAATAACTTTACCACGCAAGTCTGTCAGTTTATTATCGGGTGGCAGTACATATTCCAAGTTGTTGTTTCGCTTGGGATCAACTTCCTCAAGATTATTATTGCTCTCTTGCAAGCTTTTATAGCTCCAGATGGCCAGTCTTTTACTTTTGCCTTGTTTTGCCAAAAAATAGATGTCGGTGCTGTTCACCATGTTAATCAGCACATCATCGAGTGCTCTCACATCGCGAATCTGATAAAGATTATCTCTTACAAGTTCCCATGAGCAACAATGTTTCTGGTGGATTAAGTTGCGGTCAAGTTCAAACAACACACCGACTATGAGGGCCCAGTGTGCTTTATGACCATTTTTAAGGCAAGGTGAATGATTACAATCAGCATCGTATCTAAATAAATTTGTAAATGAAATCGTCAAGTTGCGTAACAACTTCAACCACTTACGGAACAAGGAGCTTCTTCCCAGATAACAAGATTTTCAGCAGAACTTGAACATCATTGAATCCATCATTCAATAATGTGGCATCAATCTTCATATGAGTTGCAAGTGTGCATAGAGCAGTTGAACTAAATATTTCTCCTCTTTTGGTTATACCCATAGCCAAAGCTTGTTGGAATACAGTGTGTGTGTCAATTTCCAACCCACAAGATTGAGAAGCCATGGCCAATGCCACTAGCCCACACCTTACATTGATAAGAACATTGATATTTTACTCTAAAAATAGTCAAAACTAGAAATATTGACAAATTACTGGGGGCCTTGTTGTAAAATTGTAGAAGAATTGGTCCATGATGCAAGAAAGACACCTCTTGTTTTCTCATGAAATTCTGCCCAAATCTTCAAGGCATCCAAGATCAACAAATTGTCTCCAATTTTGGTACTAAGTTTGCATTCTGTTGATTCATCTTGAGCCCTTTTAATAAATGATGCTGGCGGTGGAGGAGGAGGGGGTGTAAACTCCATGTGGTAGATTTATAGTATATTTCTAAAGTGTTAAAGTAGATGGTAATACAATAGATTGTAAAGAAAACATGAAAGAAAGCAGGACAAAAAGCCCCAGTACAACTGATGACACTAAAAACAGTGATGCATAGTTTTGGCAGCTTTAAAAGCTATATGTTTTATTTTTCTCTCTACGACGTTTGTATTCCACCTCTCTCTCTCACTCTCAAGTTAAATATCCTAAATCACTTCACTTTGGTTTGGTTTTTGTTTGGAGGCACTGGCTGGGGGAAGCCATCCAAAAACTAAAATGACTATTTGCAAAAACACGTGTCGTCTGCTAAAGAGAAAAAGTAAACAAACAACCCGAAATTGCGTTGGCGCTAGTAGGTGCGCTTTTTAATTGCGATAAATATGATTAAAATAGGGTTTTCAAGAAAAACTATTAGATGTTACTAGAAATCAATAATACATCAATATAATTTTTTATGTACACCTGATTAAATAATCTTAGATAAATTAATTCAAAGTTTCGATGCCTTACCACCAGAGTAGGCCAGGAGTGCGAGTGCCGGGGCTGGGTCCCTGGGTGGTTTGGTTTTTTCCCCACATACACCGACATACACCCATATAGATATATACAGTTGTTTTCGGGCCTTCGAAGTTGCCTAGCATCCGTAAACAAAGAAACGGAAACTTTTATATCACTTAATGGCGACTCAAGGTTATCCCTCGTGCTTGCTTTGAGATCTTCAGTACGGCATTGATTATACTCCTGTTTACATAATCGACCTTTTTCGTCGACCGTACTTTGTGTTGAACCATGATGGAGGAGTATTTAGGAATAAATTCAACAAGTCGGCCAATTCAGCAGGATACTTTGGGAATTACACCCGAAGATGTTTGCAGAGATTTCCTACGAAATGTGGTAAGTTGTGAATTTTTATGATGCGACCTCTTCAATTCACTAATCCCCTAATCATGAAAATAGTGTACAAGAGGCAGCCGCTGTAAATATCGACACCCTAGGTCTGATGAAGATTCCAACAGGGTAGTCCATCACAGTCGTTCTGGGGTTCTTGTCTTCTGTCATGATTTCCAGAACACCATATGTTCTAGATTGAATTGCAAGTTTTTCCATGGATCTCGTCAAGATGAAGACTACTACAAACTCACTGGTGAACTTCCAAAACATGTCCCTGAACTAATTTCTTCCAAAGGAAATCTGGATAACATTTGTGAAGGAGAAATCCCTCTCTGCAAGGACTTTTTGAAGAGGGAATGCCAACGAGGGAAAAAGTGCAAATTTCTACACATGTCTGAATCCCGGATCACACAAAGTAGAACAGAAGAGTATGATATTCCAGATGCAAAAAGGCGCCATCAAGAAGATTCAGAAGTCGGCACCATTCACAGTTTTACCGGTCGACAATTTGAGTATGGCTTGAGAGTTGGAGAAGGAATGCTTATTCATAGCCCTACATCATCAGTTCAATGTTCTCATTGTAAACCAGTAGTGAGCTCTAATCCAAAACCTCATTCATTGTGTGTCCATGTGAACGGGTCCAATCAGCTAGAGTTGTGTGTTCTTCATGAAGAAAACTTACTTCTAAGAAAGAAAGTTGAAGATTTAAAAAAACAAGTTGGTGATCTTATGGCAACAAATGAATTTTTGTTGGAGCAGAATGCTCATTTTAGAATGCAGGGAAAGTACTCTACAGCAACCAGTGTTGCTACCGTAACTTTACCTGCCGTCACCCTTTCCAGCTCCGTCACAGTTCCAGTTACCACTTCCGTGACAGTAGGTCCGTTGGGTTCTCTGTCATCAATGGTTCATCCTTCAGGTCATCCTTCAGTTCAAACTGTTCAAGCGTTGGCTACTTTACCACTGGTGACAACTCAGTCGCGATCAACGTTAACCTCTATACCGTTTGCAACTTCAGTTCCCCTTACACAACCAACACCATTAGCAACAATGTCAATAGCTCCTGTCACTATAAACCAGACCACAGCTTTGGCAACCCAGAATCCTACTCTTTCAGCAGCTACTGCAACTGTGACTTTAACCCCAACAATCAATGCAGCAGCTCTGCAGTTGCAAGGACCGCATCTCTCTAACTCGGCATTGACATTTAGTGGAGCCAATGGGGGTTCGCTTGTATCCTATCCCATTATGACTCATAGTATAATAGCTCCATCAGGGCTCCAGTCGACACATTGTGACACGGATCTATACCGTTGATTTTGACGTTTTGAAAATGAATTTAAAAGTACTTCGGAATTTGTACATTTCCACCATCTTATTAATTACATGTACTGTCAAATCACATCGTTCATGTCTTTTTTTTCGCCCAAGAAAATCTTTCCCCAAGGAAATCGTCAACTGTATGCTTCAGTCTGTCGTGTAATTTCGTTCTTTTCTTTGTGTAAATCTTATATGATATTAAACAAGAGAAATGAAGTGATTATGTATTAGAAGAAAAATTTATTTGAATTTGTCAAATTCGCTTCAATTTATTTTTGCTTAAAACCAACTAATAGAAATTCTGAAGGCTAAATAGAATAGTAAACCAAAGATAAAAGAAAATGCGAGGATGCAGGTCGCCAAGTACACTCGTACTTGTATGTGATGATTTGATGACTGAAGATATGTAAAGATTTTGTCCACTTGTTTCCTTGTTTCGTCTAGGCTTGCCGAGTTATCAACTACAAAATGAGATCTTTCGCATTTATCCGCAAGAGGCATTTGAGAAGAAATTCTCTGTTTTGCCTCATCTTCAGTGTAGGCATTCCTTTCTTTCAGCCTTTCAATTTGAATAGTTTGGTCACTATTGAAATAAAATAATTAAAATAATATAAGAATAAGAACAGGATACAAGGATTAAATACAACTACCATGAAACTGTGATTATCTTATGAACAAATGGTAACAATGTTCCAGTTTCAAATAGCAGGGGGATGTCTAGCACAACAAACTTGTGTCCTTAATTGTTCAAAAATTTAGTTGATGGTTAATTAATTTGATGCAACTACAGAAGTCAATAGCCTAGAAGTACCTTCAAAGAAATATTTGATGACAGCCCAAAACATCATTCTCTGAATTTTTGGGTGTGTTATTTGGTTTAATTTCTTTCTTTTATTGACATCAGAAAAAATAATTTTGCCTAATGCTTCTCTATTTAATTGACCATCTTCTAGGAGAACTGAATCTCCAAATGTATTCTTGATTTCCTTCCAAGCTTTTTGTCCAGGTTGCACTACTGTAGATACAAGCAAAAACAATATTGGAGTTTAACACAATATATCAAAGTAAAACTACTTCATACTAAGGCGAGCAAAGACATCTGCATCAATAACTGGAACTTGATTTTCTTTGAAGATTTTGGCAGTTGTAGATTTTCCGCTTGCAATGCCCCTTCAATAACATTCATTTTTAAATAACTATGACTATATACTTCATTTCCATAATAAATAATTGTATTCACCCAGTGAGACCGACGAGAAACATCTTTGGCACTTGACTTCTTGTCAAACAGTAAACACGAACACGACATTGACGACAACTCGTAGGCTACATTCGACACGCACATGACCCTAAGGCAACCAAACACCTGGTGGTCAGATATGGTGGAATTCAGTGAAATGTTTACAGGAGATTATTAGAATTTCAAGAAATTAGTAATACAAATTCCTTTTAAGTTCTGTCTATAATATTATGATGTACAAACCATTAAAATTTTGGAAAAAAAGATTTTTGGAAGAGAAAGTGAGGAGAGTCTTCACCAGACGACGAACAGTAGGCCCTATGTTAAAAATAAAAATAAACAAATGCCCGCGAAATTTTCGTCTGTCTATCATTCGAGTTTCTAAACTGATGGTTCCTAGGATTGTTGAAGTATATATTTTCTTGTTACAACTTTTCAACAAAGTTTTTAATTTTAATATAAACTAATAATAACGTAGAATGGAATCAGGGAAACAATCGAATGTGTTAGATTCTTCAGGTTATTTTTGTATCGTATTACCATTAGACAATGAGCACATGAAGCATATTGATTGCCTTCTTACAGTTGATGTAAGATTTTGTAATTATAACTGTCAGCTTTGTGAGAAAAAAAAACAATGATTTGATCTTTTTTTTACATTACTTTTATACAGGAAAAAGACTATGTATTGCATTTACTTTTTCCAAATTACCCATCACACCAAGAAAGCACATTTTACATGAGCTGGGAGCTGAAATTGTTGTTGAATAATCACAAGTTCGATTATAAAATGCTTCAGACATGCAGCAGCATATCAGAGTTTATTGACAAATTAGTCCCCTTAATTGTATGTGCTTATATTAATATGTTAGGTCAACAAAGTTGTAATTTACTTTCACTACTTATTTTTTTTATTGCATGTATATATACAGAGAGAGTACCAACAAACTGACCCTTTGGGTGGAACAAAAAGAACCATGGATATTACTGATTACTCCAATATTGTGGATGAGATAGAGACCATTGGCTGGGAAAAGCTTTTAAGTGTCAATCACAATTTTACTGAAATAAGGTTGAAAATGTATGACTCAGTACAACGGCAGCATGTATTGAATGTTAAATTCATCAAACATGTTCCAGAGTTTTCTGCTGAGTATCCAAAAAACATTAATTATGAATGGCGCGAGGTAACTGTAGGGACTTGGTTATTATTATAGGAAATATAAAACATTACATTTTTTCTTAGGGTAGCACACTAAAAGAAATGTATACTGTCTTCTGTCAAGAGGCAGAGCAATACCAAGAATTTTGGCAAGTTATGGAGGAATTGGATAGTGGTTCCTGGATTTTGGAACCTGAAAATCCTTCAAGGCGGGATACCTACAGGAAGATCTCAATTGGTAATTTTTTGTAGGTTAATTGTTTTTGTTAATTAAGTTGATTGTGATTGACGATTTTTCTTTTGAAAAGCCTCCAATGTTTCGTTAAAAATTGATGTAGATCCGACTCATCCCCGTCTTTTCCCTTCCATTACATGGCTTGGATCCGAAGTAGCAGTTTTTAATTTCCGGGAAAAAATATTGGACAGGATAGAAGTATAATAGCTTATCTAAATGTGTCAATCATTTTATCATTCCATTAACACCCTCAATTAAATCTGTGTTACAAAAATGGCAGGTATGGGAAAGCGATTTGCCAATTCACACCAATCTCGAAAGACTCCTTGAAATTTCTCTGCCCATGAAACAAACTCTTCAACAAGATAACGAGAATCATGAAGTGACATGTATTATTTGTTACTCTGAGCGCCTGAACGGAGAAGTCCCTTCGCGAACCTGCGATAATCCGCAATGCGGGCAATCTTTCCACATCTATTGTCTGTATGAGGTATATGGATGTACCAATGTCATGCTATTTTTTACCTGTAGCCTACTTGATATCGTGTTTAGTGTTCTTAAGTTAATTGTTATTGCCAATACAGTGGCTTCGAGGTTTGCAACAAACAACAAGAAAACTAGGCAACAAAGTCTTTGGAACGTGTCCATTTTGCGAACAAGTAAGACTCGGCCAAGAAGATTCAGTACTCATCGCGAACGTTTATGTTTTTAAAATGTGTTTGTCGTTACAGCCCATTTCCTGCAAACCTCCGGATTATTCTACCTGATCATGATGTGAAAAATGAGAAACTACTCATGAGAACCAAAAAAAGGAAAAATTCGTGTAATCTAAGCTTAGGCAGCACTTTATCCCTCATTAAATGTCGTTATCGAATCGAAAATCAAAGGATCAGAAACTTGTGAGAATTTACCATACTACGTTGTCACGCTCGTGGACGTAAGAGTAACCAACATTCAAATTTTTGGAGTGTACTCCCATGGTCCTTCCCATAGAACAAAAAAAGAGGTCTTTGCCAAGTATGAAAGTTATTTTTTGTATTTTTTTGTTTTGTTTTGTTCTGTCTTATTGCTAGCGGGAAATGACCGCAAGCCTTTTTTTCTTATTTTTACTAGACCCAGTTTTAGGTACGTAGATTCATTTATGCGTGGTAATAATGGTTTTTTTTTTGGGGGGGTGGGGGGGTGGGCGACGAGGCGTATATATGGCCAAGATAAACTTTTTTAAAAGTAATTTTACGTATAATTTATTGCCCGAAAGTTGTATAATTTTGCTTCAATGTCAGTCATTCAGGCAAGTCGCCAGTCGCCTGACTGTCTGGTGGGGAAAGGTCTTGCCTGAAAGAGTGAACGTCCAACATCTGTATGTATAGGAACTGTTGTCTTGTCGGGAGATGAACTAGATAAGCTAGTCTGCAGTTTCCAAAAACTTTCTCACGTGAGTAGTCGTGACTTGCGATTGGAAGCGGAGTCGGCGAGGTTATAAACTATCAGAATTTGAGTTTGGTTCGTCCGAGAAAGCTTGTGAATAAGCGCAATCTGCTACATTGTAATGACTCGGGAAGAGATTGCATGAAAGTCATTCACTCCCATTCACAAATAAACGTTTCATCGTTTCGGAATAAATAAAATGTGAAATCGTAAAAGGAAATGATATATTGTTCTTCTCTGTTCAGTACAAGATTGGTGTTACTTATTGCTATTATGATGATCTCATTGTAATGACAGAGGTGGAATTTTAATTCATTTAAATGACCAGTGATGATGTATATAACTCCGCACGTTTTGCTGCCATATCGTATAAAATTTTATTGCGAGACTGCTTACTCCAGCTTTCCTGTCCAAACTCCTATTCCAAACTTCTCCTCGATATCGAGGCCAAAGCGACGAGGTAAAATATATAAAATAACAAGCCAGATATTTTTAAAGGGCAGCGGACATCAAGTCTGTGAATGGATTTCTCTTTTTACGGATGAGGCCGCTACTACTGACGATCGGCGGTAAGCAAGCCGGCAAGGAGGTCTGGTCGTCCAGACGGAAAAGCAGTGACGCCGGACAAGGTCCTGTGCGTTGGAATAAATAAAAATCCGCCAAAATAATAATTCGGCCGTTTCATTAATATGAATAAAAGAGCAAACCTTGAGTCAAATGTTGATAACATTTCCCGTCAGCTGGCCAGTAGTTTTGTTTCATCGTATCTGACTGGCAATCGCATTTGGACTGGCCAGTGACTGAATCAGCCGTTACTAGTTTGCCAGATGGACATTTGTCTTGAGTCAATTTTTCCACGCAGATGCCTCTCTCTGGATCAGGTGCAAAAGATGTGAAGCAGGTGCATTCGGTTTTGTTAGCGGTCGGATTGAAGGTGAAATACTGTCCAGCCGGACATGGGCCAACTGAATGGTGTTCGTAACATTTCCCCTCAAACAGATGATTTACCCATGAAGTTTGACATTGGCACGAAGTTCGACCCGTCTCAGGATCAAGGTAGAAAAGCTCGCCCAGTTGACACGGTCCTGAATGAATAAGACGATATTTTTGATAAGCCAATTAAGAATGAACATTTTTGAATTGGTCCACCTTGTCTCCACTGTTTGTAGCAGTTACCATCCTGCGGCCAATAATACCAGTTGTCGAATCGCTGACAGTTCTGTTGGTCGGAAGAAAAGATTCGAGTGAAGTGAGAATCATTCGATAAAAGGTCATCGACAGATATAAATGCTAGGAAAATATGAAGTAGGGCATGAGATCAGTTTTTGTGGTGCCAGGACCACTGCCCTCTACTAGGATTTAGGTCGATCGAAATCTCTTTGAATTCGATGGCCCTAGACACAAAATGAGGTTAATAAATAAGACAACGGGCCAGTTTCGATACCTTTTTTGGTAGACATCTTGCTGGTTGCTGGCTGCGATCGTAGACGAACCAGTGACCGTATTCGCAGGGTCCTGTAAAAGGTTGTTGATTGCTTTAGACTGCACTTATAAATGCTGTTACACGTTGTTGTCTATAGTAGGCAACTTGAATGACCGTCTGACCTTGGTTGTATGCGGCGTAGCAGCGTCCGTTGTCCATTAGGGAGGAAGCCGGCAAGCAAGCGCACCTGGCAGAACTGACAGTTAAACTGTCGGCGTCACTCACGAAACAAGAGACGGGCGTGTCCTGTGTCACGATTCATTGTTTTCAGATTTTTATTTTATTCTTGCACAGGCCCAACAAAACAGACGGATTGCGAAATCTCTAGCTCCTCGTTATCAACCAGTATTTAATTGAGCGATAATTAGGTTACCTTAGGGCATTGCGCCGTGCTGCATGGCCCAACTCGTGGCGTATTGACCGGATAACAATTGCCATCGTTCCACTCGACATGTCCGTCCTGGCAAACGCATTCTGGGCGCAAGGTGCGGTAGTTGAAATTTAGCACCTTTCCTGACGCGCATGGCCTGAATGGAATATACACCTCTTAGTCAATCAAAACTAACCCGGTCATAGCTGATGAGAATCAATCAAAATCTGGTTCATTACCCTCTGGTGTATAATTCAAAACATTGACCCGAATCCGGATAATAGTGCATCGTCAAGTTTTGACTGCAAGTGCACCGCTCTTGTATAAGAATTTGACCCTTTTGGCACGGACCTTGATACAAGACAGACAACAAGGTTCATCACAGCAGTCATTAACATTGACCAAATGGATTAGCTCAGGAAAATTGCGCAAAACGGTCCAACATCAAACAACCAACGGTTCGTGACCTCAGAGTAAATGGATCATGTCCATAGTGATAGTAACAAAACAGCTTGGCGAAATGATTGCGACATTTCAGCGACTTTGGTAAATAGTTCAATTTGGTCGATAGCGACAATAATGACCGACACACATTGAAACGTGCCAAAATGTGTTAGTCGCTTTCTTAGTAAGCACAATGACTGACTATAGCTACTGGTATACCTTGCGTGTACTCCTCGTAACATTCACCATCAGATGTGAGGCGCGTCCAGAAGGGAGGACACTGACATTCGGCCGTTTCGAGATCGGAGTTCCAGACCAATTTGTGTCCTGGTTTGCATGGGCCTTGCGTCATTTCGCGATAGCAGATGCCATCGAGCGGCCAGTAAAGATGATATGGAAGACATGTACATTCTGTTTTGCCGGAGACGGGATTTTCGACGAGCTCGTAGCCTTCTGGACAGGTTTTGATGAGAGATCGCTGGCGGGCGTCGCTGGCACCGACCATGAACACGGCACACGCAATTAACCACTTGATATTAGCCATCACAATTTTTGCAACGAGAGATTTCGCCCGAAGTTAATCGGATGCTGTTACTGGTTAAAGAAAATATGTTGTGACGGTGCGAGACCCGCCGATCGACTGAACAACGGAGACTGGAGCTCGGACGGGTGTCCCTCGTTTCTTTCCCGTAGGGGGGAGGGGAGACAATGAAAGTCACGTGACTATTCCCGTTAGCGCTATGGAGTCTAGGGCATCTATGTGCGCATTCGAGTCTACGGCATTTTTCACGTCCTCTTACTCATACCACACCTTTTGTTCACTACAAGATCAGCGGGACAGAATAACAGCAGTCGGTTCGGCTGTACGTCAAACAGCGGGATATTGCAACGAGAGAAAGTAACGGATCAATCAGCTCGCCTTTACTCCCCTGAAAACACGGAGGCCAATAATTATTCTTACCTTCGGTATTGTTCTATCTTCTACCAGACCGATCAACAGTCATCCATCTCAATCCGTCATCAGGGCATTTCTGTTGTATGGATGTTTCAATCAGTCGAGTTTGTTATTTTCAATTTTCGTGCACATCACATAATCGGTTTCAAACGCGGCCACGGTATTCCCCCCTCGGTTACCAAATAGGCCTTTCCATTCCACGTTGGATGAACATTCTAAACAGTTTTCCAGTATTTTGATATCTTTGGGTCTTTGTACAAAAAAAAAAAAAGAGAACGCGGTGGTGGTTGGTCCATTTCGATACGGTCTTTGCCTTTCTCTTGCTATTCCCTATCTCTCACTCTGACTGTACTGTTTTCGAAAGAAGAAAGAAAGAAAAATCAGGTTCTTGGGGGGAACGGCTGAGACAGGACGGTTGCAGAAAGCCAGCCAAGAAACCATCATCCCAATTCACTTGGATCTTTTTCCGCTAGCTTGGCTCCCGTAGAAAGAACGGGCGGAGCTGGGCAGTTTGTGACTACAAAAGCCAGCCGATTCGGTTCTCAGACGTTTAAACAAAAAGAATGAAAGTAACAACGGTCGGGAATGCTCTCTTCAGCATTTCAGCTACATAAGGAGAGCAGCACAGACAAAGAAGGGTCGGCACACCTTTGATTGCGTACGATCGGCACACAGCAGGACTTTCCCTTTCGCCTCTAGACGCTGCTCAGCCTTGAAAATTATTAATGCCAACCAATCCGGTTCAATTAAGCAAAATTCAGAAGGAAAAGAGAAACGGCGTCTCGCTGGCTTGAACTCGCGCCATTCGACTCCATACTACTGTTGTAGTACGTACCTAGTACCTGTTTACAGCAGGTGCGGAATTGGGCAATTCTAATCACAACATCACATCAACGACTTTAAGATCATCTCAAAGTTCAATGCCTTCCGGGTAGCGGGGCATTGAACCTGAACTCACCTTTCGAAAATAACGGTACATATAAGAGCATTTATGTTGTTGTTGAATTTTACGAGTTCACCCCTGCTGAAGAAATTTACGTACCTGAGCTAGGCGACCTTAACTCAGACTTTAGTTGATACCATCTCCCAGAGACCAGCCGAGAAAAAAAAACAGGGTTTAAATGCATTTAGGATTAGACTTTATGTCGATTCACTATTCGTCGAGAGGAAAGAAAGTGAAAGTCCTAAAAATCAGTTTCCGCTGCTGCCGCTGCAAAGCCAGTGCTCAGTTGTTTCTAAATTATCATTATACAGCAGCTACACCCATATCGAGCGGATGTACCGAAACAAAACGGCGGGAAATCAATTCATTGGATTGAATGTGTGTCGAGTCGATTCGCGCGCTTAACTTGCCTAGCGATGAATAAACCCGTTCGTTTTTTTCTGTCCCCTCATTTATTCCGAAAAGAAAAGCAAGTTGGAACATTTCACACCCATGTTTAAGTAATCACGAGAAAGTCTCTCTACAGTATTTAGTTTTAATCAAGGTTAAGGGCAGAGAATGAAAGTTTCAAACAACCCTCTTCGTTAGGGCAAAGCTATTCGTGTGATCTCTCTTAGCTATTGTTTCATATTTTACGCTGCTAACGAAAATAACAAACGATGTGTACGGGCACGGCATAGTATATACCGGTATAGTACCCTCATCGCGCGCGGACCAATTCAAGAAGTCGAGCCATAGATAGAAATAGTGAGTGAGAAAGAAAAAGACAAAAACTACTCGACTTTCGAACAGAACGCCAGCAAAGTCTACTGTAACTCAGGATTATTGACACACATTGCACGTACGCAGTGCTAACTTTGTGTTACCAAACTTTCTATGTTCTTTGCTGCCTTTGTTTAGTGTTTTCCTCTTTTTTTTTCTTTTCATTTGCTGGTCGTAAAAGGTACGATAGGCTGCTATACAACACCATCCGTGTATGTGTGCACGAGTGTGTGCATGCATGCGTGTACAGCCTCAGTATATTCCTGTGCGCGGGATATGCGCGTGTGTAAATTACGCCATAGGAACCGCCGGATATTCACGCGACAAAACGAGCACATAGCAAAATAGACTAGGTTCGTACTGTGTAGAATTCGCTACGCCACAATCGCCGGGAAATCCCGTTTCTCGTTTTCACCTCGTAAAATTTGTATTTTTCTTTACCTAAAAACGTAGTGAAGCGGTATCGCAAAAAATTAACCACGGTCCCAAGTTCGTCGTTTCGTCGTTGACTGAATTTGTCGGATGAATGATCAAACCTGACCGACAAAGTACTTAATATTATCGCGATTATCGTTATCGTGAAACACGTTGCAGATCTTGGAAAGTACCTAGTAGAGTTGTGGCTTGTGACCTGCATAAATGTCGACATCGGCGGCTAGATAGAATCGTGAAGTCGTGATCGTGCGTGTGTGTGCAGAAGAACTCGATGAACGAACAATTCAACGTATTCTTATACATAAAACGGTAAAACGGGGACTTTCACGTGGTTCTTTCTACATTCGACAGGGGGCACCGTCAAGCCAGAAATTGAGACAGAAATTAAATCAGAAAAAATCTACATCATACACTACCGTATAGTCTAACCAAACAAACCCAACTAGAAAAGCTGAGAATAAGTTTCCGTACGTTTTCGTCACACGTGGGACATCGCTGATAAGAAACATCTTCAAACAAAAGAGCACGAATGAAGTTTATTTTTTATATAGAGTCGCTATTACATTAATCAATTCACGCATACCGTTTTGGATAGACTGACGACATATATGTCGATGGCATATAGAGTAATCCAATTAGAACTACGTTGCAATACTCTTAACAAAAAAGCATGTCGAGTTCAACACTCTCCTCCGCTGCCCGCAACCCATTGTCTTGTGCAAAAGTGAAAAAAGGCAAAATATTATTTTCTTCCACCACCAACAAGACGGCACTAGAAATCTCGCTTCGCTCGAGAGGTTTCCGATAGGGATACGTCGGGATTTCTATTTAAAAATACGGTTTAGTGGTGTATACGCTATTGTTAAAATCGGCTTGATAAAAATATTCCTGAATAAGGTGGAACAGATTTGGGGGTGAGGAGATAAGGAGTAGGTGAAGCAGTAACTATTTTTCTATGCCAATAAGGTTTTGGTTCTTTAAAAAACACGCCAAAGCGGCACCTTTTGGAACTGCAAATTTTTTTTCAAACCCATGTAAACAAAAATATTATTTAAAAAAGTTCCAGTAGTACGATTTCTCCCATTTAACGATTTTCGGATCCGCTGATAAACTTTCTTGCTGAAAAAGTCAAATAAGATTTTTTTATCCTTTTTGATAAAATAAGCGCTCGAGAAATCGGCTATTTAAAAATACGGTTTTGTGAACTGCAATTTTTTTTCAAACCCTTTAAAAAAACGAACCTTTTGGAACTGCAAATTCTTTTTCAAACCCGTGTAAGCAAAAAAATTATTTTAAAAAGTTCCAGTAGTACGATTTCTCCCATTTAACGATTTTTGGATCCGCTGATAAACTTTCTTGCTGAAAAAGTCAAATAAGCTTTTTATTTGATAAAATAAGCGAGGAAATCGGCTTTTTTTGGAACTGCAATTTTTTTTTCAAACCCTTAAAAAACGAATATTATTGATTAAAAAAGTTCCTGCCGTACGATTTTCCCCATTTAATAATTTTTGAATCCGCTGATGAACGCTGTTAATGAAAATAGCAAATGAGGTGCAAATTGGACAGTTTCAATGAGTCTTGCAGCAATTTTTGGACTGAAAAACTTTTTTTGAAACCTGTGAAAACGAAAATAATTCATTAAAAAAGTTGAAACCGTACGATTTTCCCCATTTAAAGACGATTCAATCCGCTGATGAACGCTGTTAACGAAAATGTCAAATGGGGAAATAAAAAGTTTTGGTGAAATCGGCCAAAAAAATCGAAAATAATTAATTCAAAATAGTGCCACCCGCACGATTTTGTGCAAACATTGACGTTGCCATCCGCCGTCAAACGCTACAAATGAAAATGCCATGCAGAATCACGGGAGAGAAAAGGGAAAAAAACGTATTAAACATTAATGTCTTTACTTTTGGCCCGTAAAAAAATTTTTTTTGTGTGGGTGGGTGGGTTGTGTATGGTTTTGTAGTCATAAGCGAACAACGACAAAATCCCTATCGTCCTAATGAAATCGTTTTGCATGTAATAGAGTGGTACGAGGCCCTCACTTTTCAAGCGACGAAATACAGCCTGCCTGCCTGCGTCCAGTGAAAGGAGCACCCGCACCCTACCATAGACGCACCCTACCATAGCCTACCCGCCAGATCGCTCGCTCAAAGGAACGGTTAGGCCAATTTTTAGGAGTGGCATAAAAGTATTACAGTTTAGGCCAAAAGCAGCCAGGGCTGGCCTAAAAGTATAGTACCGATTAGGCCGCTGGCCTAACGGGTAGGCCTAATTGTTTGACCTAATCGCTAACCGTCGATTTGAGGTTTTCAAAATTAAGATAAGGCACATCCCTCCACATGTATAATGTCAAGATAGAACACACGAAATGGGCAAGGAAATTGTAAATTCCATTTTCAAATATATCCAGCGTTGATCCAGAATAGTCGGTAAGCATCCATTCAAACAATTTTGCATCCATTTCAGAACTTCAGCTAGCGATCCCAACACCAGCAGTCATTGAAAGAGAAAACGGCCCTTGCCATCACGACCGAAGATAAGACTCAGGAATCGATGATAAACCTACACAGCAACGACACGGCAAAAAGAAGGAGTCTATATTCCCTCACCATGGAATTCAATGTTAGCACCTTGATCGAAAAGACGAACGATGACCAACAAAAAAGTTGATTCCCCCTTTACAATGAATTTAGTTCAAAACACCCTCGTTTATCCGCTCCGGATTTTTACAAGTTACTGTATTTATTATGGGCTTCTGCTTCTCCAATCCAGACTCCGTTTCCAATTCCAATTCCATTTATAAGCCAGTTGACATCATGCAGAATATAGTAGTCCTGCCAATTCACTCAAATTGTGATAAATTCCGACATTTTGGGCGATTTTGGATTAAATTTTACAATTAAACAAGCACAACCACGTATGTATATTATATCCATATCAAATGCCAATGCACTGGCAAATACTGCGGATCATAAGGACATTAATACTGAATACGTGGGTGAGCCAGAGCTTTCGCCAGAGCATTTTCAAATTATGCTAATCATTCAGACAGCGATGCATGAAATACTGAATACTTAGTGGGAAAGCTCGTAGGTGTGTCCCTCGGTGTGTCCTGTAGAAATGACTGAATGCCGTCTTGCTATTAGTCAATTTTACTTATTGCATAACTTGTGTATTTGATAATTAATTCAATTATACGTGACCGAGTACGTGACAGAGTCTACGACTTAGTAATTGTCGGTTGTTGGCCAAATAAGTAATAAGCAACGTTAAATATTCTGTTTTATCCATTGTAGATACGGTTGAATATAGACGTAAGCTATTGGAAGACCTACTCCACATTCTGAATATAATTCCATACCAATTAGCTGGCTCTTGTAAAGAAGCGGAACACCTTTGTCCATCTGAAAGAAAAAAGGGTTATTTAGCGCATCATTTAATTAACTCAGTGGTGTGAAAATACTTACTCCACACGCCGTAACACGTGGAGATGAGGCACAGACTATACCGCCATATACGTAGTTTGAATTTAAACGCTTGCACGGATCGATGTTTTGAAGAGTGATATAGTCGAGTTGCAGGGAATTTGTGGCTGGAAAAGTTGAGTAGCCCCAACCCATAGTGACCGCCTGGTTTCCAGGGGCAATGGGAACATTTTCAGCAATTGAACACAGTCTAACACTAGCGGGCGCCGGCGTTTGCAATGTGACGATAGCTAAGTTGTGTAACTGAATTAATTTTAGAAAATGTTACGAGTGTTATCGCAAGTTTACGAAAAATGATTGCAGCATTAAAACAGAGGAAAAAGAATGTACACACGCCATTAGGATTATTGAAACTGCTGTGGTAAACGATAGAATGGATCCAAGAAAAAATTCTATCAGCGTCCGGTGTCAAGGTCAAAGTGTTGAAAATTGCTGCGGTTCTAGCTGGATTGGGAAACCTAATTGCGGAAGTGTAAGGTTAAAAGAAGGCTAGGCAGTATTTCCTAAATAAGTTTGCGTAAACTTATAATGCGGTAAAGAAGAAATACAGCATACATGTAAAACGAAGTTTAACTATACGGAATACTTACGCGCAAGATGTTATAACTTTATTCGCCTTGACAAGCGTTCCAGAGCAAATATATTTATTTACTTTGTAGTCAAAAAATGCTACCTATATTACGGAAATGACATGAAAAATAAGCTAATGAAATAACGAGATATCCGGAGATATCCTGACATCAAGAACATGAATTGCAAAAACATACCATAAAAGGAAATTGGCCTTTACTAGCCGTATATGCTCCAACAATCTGATCAATGTCGGTATCGTTTTCAGTACAAACTACTCCATCCAGAAAAAAGGCACATACCGCCAACTTGAATAACAAATTTCAAACATTATAATCTAAATGGTACTACTACAGAATCATACATTTTCAAAGTGAGTAGTTATATTACCGTAAGCAGAAGCATATTAAACTGTATAGCCTACTAAGATTTCTACTTGAAATAGAGCTTCCCCGTAGACTGGATGATTTGGGACATCGATGGAGTGCTTTATATTATAAAGCTGTCGGAATGTACCCATTGACGCACACCAAATTATTTTGAAAGCTGTATTATACGTACGAAAAATACCTCCAGCTGTGTGTTGGATCAGATGTGTTCTAAATTATCCTAGAACTATTTAATGATATTGGGTACTCAGTGATGTAGCAGTTTGATCAGCCGTTTTCATTTTGCTTGAAATCCAATTTGAAGCCCACCAACTAAGGTAAAAATTTATCGTAGTAATTTAATTAAGCGTAAGGTACATTTCACCCAGGATGCCCTGATACCGCAATAGAGAATGAAACCAAAAACTGAATATTTTTTGAAATATATGTATTCGATTTTTATGCTAAAACTTGGCATTAAAATTGACCAACGAGCTACTAAAGATCAAATTTTGAAATTGGAGGTTTGGAGAAAATACCAATACCACGCAACATTGACGTCATTGTGCATGCCGCCAAACTGCGCATGTGCAGACTACCAAGCAGACGACAAACGAAGGCTGCGTACTCTGCCTCAACTTTTAGAAACTCTAGTATTTTGTCCCCAA